>ML103864.1:61118-124816 GCA_003697995.1 Taxidea taxus jeffersonii
TGGGACTCGATCCCAGGACGCTGGGATCATGACCTGAGCCGAAGGCAGCTGCTTAACCAACTGAGCCACCCAGGCGTCCCCTTCCCATTATGTTTTATGCTTGACCCTTGAGGATCTATCACCTCAGTATATTCCCAATATCCCTGCAGTGAAGTCACTTGATTAATATATTCAAATTTGGTTTCTGTTGCTTCCTGCTATATAAAAGAACTCTGACCTGTACCGTTGCTATTGTAATATCACTTAGAGTACATTTTAGCTTCTTCTGAGCCTCTGCTACTATAATCATGGTTCTTTGCTGATTGTTTTCAGTGCATCGATGCCAGAATACTAAGTTCTCTCTCAATAGACCTGCATTTACTAATTATGGGTTTAATAAACATGTGGACAGCTGTCATCATCATGCTTCATAGCTCTCAAGAAGATTGTTAAAAAGTTGGCACAAACCATCATGAATACCCTGAGTTGAACTACTGGGAATGAGTAGGTGAAAAATATGTTGAGTCTATCAGCATCTCAGGGGCCAGTCTTGAGTCTCTGGTCTCCACTGGCCAGCCTTATTCCTGATACAGAGTTGCTATCTATGGAATGTTTGCGGAATTAGTTATTGAATTGTCACTGAGTTATCAGCAATAGGAGGAAATAAATCCCACTGAGTTTCTAATTAGGCAGCTTATCAGAAATTATTTTAAAAATCCACATGTCAACATAGTTACAGACATAAAAGCAGAACATAATGGGTTCTCTCTGTACCTATAGTTTCTGCATTTCTTTAGCAGAACTACTCCTTAGGCTGGATGTCTTCATCCTTCTCCTGGCTGCTCTCTGCCCCAAGAGGTTGGCCTTCTGGTCCACATCAGTAGGGCCCCTGGGTGCTCTGCTTCCTATTGAATTCCCATTCTTCAGAGGGCCACCTTGTGGGAGAGAGAAGTGAGTGAGAAGAGAGAATTGTTTCTTGACTGAAGGACATGCCCCTCTTAAGGGTTCCAACTCTTCATAAATATCTCTCCATCGGGGCTGAGTGACTATGCCCTTAACTCACATCTTAGGACCTAGGAGTCGTGGTACCTCAGATACTATTAGACCTGCACATGGCACTGTCCCTTTGATTCCCCTATGACCACAGTATTATAATAATCATTTTGTAGGTAAATATTCTTAGAGTTATTCTTCTTAGAGTTATGTTATTGTTTCCTGTTGGATCCCTGGTTGACACTCGTTTTATTTCAAATTTGGAATGATAGAGTTCAATTAGCTAGGATGTAAACTAACAAAGAGACCCAACATACAGTGGCTTAAAAAATATTATAACTTACTTCTCCTTCATGTTGCAATCAGAAGGAAGTGGGGAGTGTAGGCCTGGGAAGAAGCTCAGTCCTCCCTGACCCTTGTCTTCCACTGGGTAGATGAATCCAAGTGAGTGTCCTGGTCTCACTGTCTCCCAGCCCACAGTAGTGAGGAAAAAACCAGGGGAGCTCATACACTATCCTTCGAAAAGTAAGACCTCAGGATGGACCCATCACTCCTCACATTGCATGAACATTACCTTAGTGTCATGGATGCAATTAGGTGACAGAAAGGCTGGGAAATTCAATCCTTCCTTGGGCAACATGTGCCCTGCTGACATTTTATTACTATGGAAACAGAAGGAAATTTTCCCAGGGAGGTGACTAAGTTAAGGCCAAAGGCTCATTGTATTTCAAGAAGAGGCAGTCAGACACCAGCTCTACCCCAGGGATATAATATTCAATAAGATGCTTCTCCTTTTACAATGAATTAATGACCTAGGTATAGAGACAGGCACTAAGGTAATTTCAACTCAGTATATGGGACAAGAGAAGGGTCTGGTGCAAGAGCTACCAGGAAGGACAGTTACTCCAGGTTTATAGTTCCATAAAGACATAAAAAAGTGGTATTTGAGCTGTGCTTGAGACCAGGATCACAAACTGTTGCCTTGTTGCCAAGTTAATCACTGGTGAAATTGCCAGTCCTTCCATGGAGAAGAATCCATGACAATGTAAATGTTGGCCAAGCTACTGCTCTCTGATGAAAACTGACCTAAGTGGATCTTTCTGCATGATGTGACTCTAGCTTTTGCCACACAGCACAAGGGAAACCCACTCATTTAATCCTGAGCTTTCCTGATTTACCCTGAGGTCATGGCCTGAGTCAGTAGAAATCAGACATGGCCTGGAATAGAAAGAGAATTATCTTCAGGCTTGGCATCCTCAGTGCAGCAAGAGAACAACCTAATATGGGAAAAAAACCCACCCTTCATGACCTCCTTTTGAGAAAGTCAGGGGCTCCTGGGCCAACCTGACCAACAAAGTATGTTGAGTTGTTTTTCTCATTCTCCCTGTGCATTCCAGTAGCAGAACATCTGAGACCCAGAGTGACCATGTATCTTAGAAAGAAACACTGACCTTCATTCATTCAAATATATTTATCAAATATCTGCTACATACCACCATGAGAGAAGTTGAGGAGTTTCTTCTAATCCCTAATGTCCTTATAATAAATCTTGCTTTATTTAAGGAAAACTGTCCATATCTCCTCTTTGCCTTTAGAAAATGAATGCCTATATCTTTCAGATCTATTTTTATAAACAGAACAATTAGAGGCAGGTTTTCAAACTGATATCTGTTGACCCTGAGACTCAAAGAATTTCCTACAGGACCATGGCAGTAGGGAAGGGTGAGACTGAGTGGGTGCAACTCTGGATCTTCCAAACCCATTCTGCTGGAGGTACTTTGCTTTCACTGGTATTTCAGATCAGGATTCCATATCAACTTTCTTAAACAAAATAGAAAATATAGGGTTGGGTTATAAACAGAGTTCTTGCAAGTCACTGACTATTCATTTAAAGCTGCATTTGTACTGTTCTGAGTCTGGCCCCTACAAGGGCCAAGAATCCACATATTAAGTTTTCAGACTCCTTTGCCTATGGACTTCAGGATGGGCTTAGCTAGTGAGGGTGCTACAGTGGGAAGGGCATGGGAGATGAGGAGAGAAGTCACTCCAGCCGCAGTGATGGTGATGGAAGCCATGGAGAGGGTGAGAGGGAGGGTGAGAGTATGACAATAACTGTAATCTGATTACACAGGTTCCTGGGTTCCACATGGGCAGCTCATATTCCTCCTATAGTCTTTGTTCTTTGGTGGAAACTGATCCTGGGCTCTCAGTAATGTGTTCTACTATGTTGCATCTCCAGCACATAACTATAACCAATACCTGTATTTAATCCTTTTTGTTGGAAATACCTGTAGTGGTTTCTGTTTTCCTACTTGGAGTTTGACATATTCAAACAGAGTGGGTGTGTATTGGTTGTTCAAACAAATACAAACATAAAAAGGAATTGAAAACAACTACTGTAAAACAAAATGTTGCTCAATCAGGGTGTCTTCAAACACTGCTGGATTTTAATCTGTTATGAGAAGTGGAGGAAGATAAAAGCTAGTGGAGGAAGATAAAAGCTAGTGCCTCGAGCATTATGATGGAAAGCTTATATTTTAGACACAGGTGCCCCTCCATTGATGGTTCATAGTCCCTGGGAGGGACCCACATATTTAAACATGCATGTCTGCAGATCTACAGTGGACAGGGAGTGATAATTTTGTCAGTACAACTCTGGGTTAGACACCACTCACATATAAAGACAAGTCCCAGAAATGGATTTCTCTGACTGACCACTGGATTATTTACTGTAAAAATGAGGAGAAAGGTGGAAGAATGTTCTGTGTGCTCAGGAAACTGTGGTGGGTTATGTTCCTTTAAAATACATGTATCTGTCTACCACAGTGATTTAAGATTGAGCTTACCCAAATTGGATCCACCACCCCCATGTCCCCATGACAGAATTCCATTGAAAGTATAATCATCTATTGATTGCTCTTCCCCACTCCAACACAATGTTCAAATGCCATGGGTATATTTATCAAAATTAAAGCATGTTTAGGTATCCCTTGAAAATAAAATTGAACTGAATTAGAAGTAGGTGAGATAAGCACAAAGTCAGTCAGGCGAAATCTGTACAAAAGAGAGACAAGAGGTGTGGGGCGTGACCATGTAAAGTCTGACACTAAAAGCTTAGGTAATTGAAGTGCAATTGATCACACAATAATGGAGTTCATCAGCTTAAGAAAGGAGAAGAGAAGGACCAGAGCTTAAAGGACAAAATAACCATGAAAAACAGAGTTAGACCAATACCAGGGGTCAGTGAATAAGTTCTAACGGACTCAGAAATGAGAGCAAACAGGAGTTCAGCTTCTCTGAAGCCTTCTGAAGGGTATATTAATTCAAAACTGGGATGAAAGAGAAACCCATAGCCCCAAAATGTAAGGAAAATAATGAAATATCAATATGTGTGTGGCAGGAGAGTTTAAGAGTCTGAAAATGGACAGGCCATCAAGATACAATGGGAAAAATTACAGAGGAACAAATAGCATCTGAGAAGTGGTGGAAAGGTGAGGGGTTATGTCTGAGCATTTCATAAAGAAGAAAAAAAAAGTTGTGATAGATGGAAGGCAAGATCTAGAAAAGTTTGGTTTCATTTTCTTTCTCACAATGCAACCCTGCAAATTTCAGCAAGCAAGGCAGCACCTAGCATTCCAGCCTTCTTACTAGGGACATTGCTCTCACTTGGCTAATGGACGACTGTGCCCCAAACAGGAACACTTTTGAGAGTAAAATGGGGTGATATACATAAGTACACTGGATGACAGGCATGAACAGGAATGGTCCCATGCCATTAGGATGCCACGTCATTTCCATTTGTGGGGAGAAGGACACACAAGAATGGTTACAGTGAAAATGGTTAATGTGGAATATGGACATGACCATGGAAGTATGGGTCCAAATAAACAAAACCAAACAAAAACAAATGGTGAATCTGTCCTTCTCTACCTTTTTCTTCTAGCATAGTGAGTACAAATAGCATCATGTCAAAAAGCTCAGCCTTCTCAGGATGGTGGGAAGGGGATACCAACTCCTTTTAATTCTGGAGCAACTAGTTGGACCAAGTAATACTGGTGGCCCAGACCACTGTCACGGTGATGAAGAAGGTTGAGGTTAAGGCTAGGTGTCAATAACTCATGCTTGAAAGAGTAAGCAAGGGTAGGGACCAAGAGGAATGTGAGAACAAACTGAGAGAAAGACAATCTGACTGCATGCCCTTTTGTACTATTAATTGATCCTAAGGCGTCTCTGGGATTAGGAAGACATACTTCTGAAAGTCCTTTATTTGGCAAATATTTGATGAGAGCTTACTATGTGTGGGATAATAAGCTACAAGTACAGAACTGTTGCTTTCATCTCAGAGCTCTGGTCACCTGGCAGAGAAGGTGGATGTTTAACAAGTACTATAAAAAGTAGCATGATGATAGTGGCAGTATTAAGTGTTATGGCAGGCGGTGTAGGGGAAGGAGGCAGAAAGGCTTCCTGGAGGGAGGAATGTCTTCTCTCTCTTTCTCCCACTTTGATTACCTATTCATCCCTTAATTATTTATTAATACTAAATTATTGGCTAAAAAAGAATAAACCACAACCTGTATGTGCATTCTTCAATCTTTAAGAACTCTGGAGAACAACTACATGAGGGGGCAGCCCAATTCCCTTGGAAAGTCTGATGGTGGTTGGTAGAAAGGTCCTCATCATGATCAGCCTGGGACAAACTAGTGAGTTCCGCTGAGCTGTGTCTTTGACCTGTGCACTTTACAAGTTCCTACATGCTCCCACCTCTCAAAATTTCTACCTTAGTTATACTGACACGGCTTCGCATTCCACAGGGGCATCTCTGACTCTTCCTTGTTATTGGATGCCCAGACTTCTACCCTACATAGTCAGTCTTTAATGCTCTAGAGGTGTATCTGATTCATTCCCTGTTCTTTTCCCTGCAAAATGCCAGCCTCTTCTGGGTACCAGCCATATCACCAGAGAAGATAGGGACATGGTAGGCAGAATTTTAAAGATGGACCTCTAAGATGCTTTTCTCCCAAGCATTTAAACTCTAATTGAGGATTTCTTAGGGGAATTTACAGGTAGAATTAAGGTTACTAATTACTAACTGGTTGACCTTAAAATAGGGAGATTGTCCTGGATGATCAAGGTTGTCTCAATGTAATCAGGGAAAAAAAAATTTAAAACATGTGGTAGAAGAGTATGGCAGAGGAATGATGAGGCAAAAGGGAACAGGTTTCAAGAGTGAGAAGGCTTGATCCACTGTTACTGGATTTAAAAATGGAGGAAGAGGGAATCTGGCCAGACTCTAGGTGTTTAGGATGATCCCTGACCCACAGGCAGCAAGGAAATGGGGACCTGCATCCTACAGCCAAATGGAATTGAGTTATGCCAACAATCTGAATATGCTTAGAAGCAGATTCTTTCCAGAGCCTCTTGATAAAAGCCCAAACTTTGACACCTTGAGAGACTTGGGGCATAGAAATCAGCTAAACCCACTGGAATTCCAACCTAGAGAACTGTGAGGTAATGCATTTGTGTTGTTTTAAGCTGCTAAATTGTGGTATTTTATAGAGAAAAAATAGAAAAGTAATTCAAAGGGACAGGTAGTAGATCAACATCTTGAAGGCCACAACAACATCTTATGAACCCTGAATATCTGATGCCCAGCATACTTCCTGGTAGACAGTAGACAAACATGTTTAGAACTGAATGCACACACAGAGGCAGAGAGAAAGAGCACCGTGGGATCTGAAGCCTGTCTGCCTGGAATTATATCCCTGCTCTACCATTTTTAGATGAGCGGACTTACACAGGTTCTTTACCTCTGTGACTCAAATTCTTAATTTATAAAATGGGGATAAATAATAGTACTTTAATCACAGGTTTCCTGTATCAATTAAGCTACATATGCATAAATGTGAGCAAATGTGTGTACATGGTGGGGGGTGTATAATGATCCTATGATATAACAGCTCAAATATAAACACTCACCATCATTTTAATACTATAACTGTGATAATTACCATGCTGTTCCTTTGTGTCCTGACCCCTGTTTGGCCGTGCATCTATTCTATTTGAGAGTAAAGCTGCTGTTCCTTTGTTCTCTGCCACATCATAAACACTGAACCAAACACATGTACTAAGTTCTCAGTAATTACTTTTTCATGAATAAATGAATGGAAAATGAATAACATCATGTACAAACCACACAGACAGGCAAAGTCAGCAGAGAATGTTAGATGTGAAAGGTGTAGGAATTGACCTGAATGTGTTTTCCTGAAGTTGGTTTTTTTTTTTTTTTTTTTTTTTTTGAGAAAAAATTCTGACTTAGGCTTGTTTTCTCATCATTTTTCTATTCTGATAACTGTGCAGCATATTTAAAAAATCGATTTTAGGTCAAGTTGGTGAAATAAGTTCACAATTTGATGTGCCTTGCTGCTCTAAACATAGAGAACCAATAGGAAAATAAAAAAGAGATATGGAAAACACATAGGGAAACTTGAAAACACGATAAACACTCTCTGGTATAGACACAGATCAGAAATGGAAAATGGCTGGTGGTGGGAGTCCTAAGCAAGCTGTTTCCTGGGTCTGGAAACACGTAATGGCAAATAGAGATCAGTGTCTGAACATTTAAGAGAATTTAAAATGCTCTTCTTGAGTTGGGGCCTAAACTAGGCTAATCCCTTGAATCTGAAAGATGGTTTGGGACACTTCCCCTTCAGCCAGTGACAGATATTGAAGAGGAAATGTGAAAGCTCGTTGCTTAGAGCTACAGCTTTATAGGAAGCTCTAACCTAGACACAGAGAAGGCAAAGACACCATGACGGTCGGGACTTGAATCAAACTACTCCTGGCTTGCCTCTTGTGTCCTGGATGTCCCTAATATTTCTGAGGCTGGAGTTCTAGCGTGTCTTCACAAGATCTTAGTCTAAACATGGCAGCTTCTGATAATGAAGGACGAGAGAAAAACAAACAAACAAATAAAAACAGTTCAACACAAAACTAAGAAGGCCAAGAACAGCAACAACAAAAAGAAAGCAAAACCAACAGTTAAAACGTAAATTCAGTTCTGATGAGCATAATGTTATATAGCACTGTCCAGGGTGCTCAGGGAGGTAAATGCAGGGATGGCATTCATCAAACTAACAAGAAATTATGAAGCTAATTCAGACCAATATGAAACTGGAAAAACAGTTATGAAAAACAACTATGAATCTTGGAATATATAGATATTGAAATTATTTTAAAAAGACCTCAATGTTGGTATAAATCTAACTTTGACATGGACGGAGAATTGGGGAATTGGAAGCTAATGCTAAAGAAATAATCCAGAATGTAAGCAAGGGGCAAAAAAAAAAAAAAAAAAAAAGAAAAATTAAATACATGAAGAGATGAAGAGCAGAAGGAATAAGGATGTTCAACTGAGAAGCTCTAAATTACATCTAATTGAAGCTTTAAAGAAAAATGGTAGATGTGATGAAGGAGAAGCAATGTTTAACAATATAAAAACTGTGTATTTTTGGATTGAAGGGAGATGAAGTATGCTGATTCTGAGCAGGATAAATAATAAGTAATCTACTAACACATTATAACAACCTCCCTGAAATCTAGGCCTGGGTATTTCACATCAAACAGTATGTGCATTCTCTAGGACAATCATTTCTCCATTCCTCACCTCAAATCTCCATCCAATAACCCCTTTCCTCACACGCAATTCATCAGCTTCCATCTTCTTTTACTGAGAAATTATGATTCATCAGAAGAGTTTCATGCCCTTAATCTATTAATCACAAAATCTATGCCCTTATCCTGATCTGTACCCACACAATCTGCCTTCTCTCGTTTTGTAAGAAATAAGCTATCAGCACCCCATTAAGTTAACCTTCCCATTTTGCCTTAGATCTCCTTTCTTCTTCCAGATGTCTTTGTTGCCAAACTTATCTCTCTCCTACATCACCATTCTTCTACTGAACCATTCCAATCTGAATTCAACATGCTGCATTTTCTTCCTTCCTAAAATTACCCTCCCTTAAAGGAAATTAAAAACACAGTGAGATGCTACTGAACACTCACAAGAATAGCTAACACCCAGAAAACACAGAATGTTCCCCTTCAGACACATTCTGACCTCAGGACCTTTGCACTCACTATTTCCTCTGCCTAGAACACTCCTTCCCTAGATATCTGCATAGCTTAATCTTCTACTCTTTCAGGTCTCTATCAAGCCTTATCCTTTAGGCCTTCCCTGACCACAGGATCTGAAAGAGTATCCCCATAATTCTTTATCTCTTATACTTAGCATTTTCTTAACAGTTTTCATTATCTACAATTTTATCTATTTATTCATTTGCTTATGGTCTTTCTCCCTATGCTAAAATCCAAGCTCCATAAAGGAAAGGCTTTAATATATTTTGTTTGCTGGAGAACCTACAGAAACCTAGAAAGTTGAGGGCATACAGAAGATACTTAGTAAATATTTTTTTAATTGAGATATGATTGACACATAACATTGTGTATGTGTAAGGTATAAAATGTATTGATTTGATACATTTATATACTGTAATATGATTACCACCTTAAAGTGAATATTAAAAATAAATGGACAATCTTGAACTCTAACAGAAAAATTATCTTAAAAATAATAACTTTTCAGCACTTCTTAAGTAACTAAAGATGCATGAATATAAGGGAGCATTAACTTCAAAATATTGAGGAACATAACTATTAATGTAAAAATTACCTTATATGCAGTTATGTCCTGATGTATAAGAGATCAAATAAAAGACAAATTCAGAGATATAGAACCAAGATATTTTTACTAAGAGGCCAATTAAAAATGTACCTTAGTAAAATGAAGGATCAGCCCAGAGGGAAGACCCCAGGTAACAAGAAATTAAATAAGCATCATTTTCTTAAAAGTTAGTAAATCTGTTTAATTAATAATTACAAAAATTACAATAACTAGTTTTACAAATAATTAATAATAATAGTAGTAGTAGTAGTAGTAGTAGTAGTAGTAGTAGCAGCAGCAATAAAGACAAAGCTAAAGCACTGAAAACCAAACTAAAACAAAACAAGGGCTCATGGAGAAGCAAAGCTTTATGACTGATTAAACCAAGCTGAGGTCTAGACTATATGTGAGAAAAGAATAAAAAGAAAAAAAAAAACTAACTTTAGATTTTGTGGGGGAGGATTTAATAGATAAATGTATTTTTGAAGAATATTAATGGTACATTAAAGAAAAGGGATGTAGCTTATAGCTTCCCAATGAGCAAATGAGGAAAAGGGGTGGGGCAGCAAGAAGAGGTGTATTTAAAAATAGAAAAAAGGAAAGAGTAAGCAACAAACACAAGGCTTAAGTAAAATATCTCAGAAACCACAATAGATGGAAACATATTTAACTTACTAATTAATAACAGTCATATTGGTTTAAAATAAGAAAAAAAGAAAGAAGCAAATGACAAAGCTGCAGTTTTGCTCATGACACACGCACAGAGAAGGGCACATGCACACTCTGCGCAGCTGAGAGAAAACGGGAATAAAGACATGTAGGGGTTATTATGGGACTCTGCCCAGATTTATCTGGATTCTGGATCTCCATCTAGAACCAGACTTTTGTCTGCCCCCTCCCCCCCCAGAGGGAGGAAGGAAGAGAGAAGATGGCATATGAGATGATTCACATAGCAGCTTCAATTCTATCCACGATGGTGTATTACTCATAAAAAAGAAATCTGAAGCAAACATGGCAAAATATTAAGACAAAATGAAACAAGGTCATGCATTCATTTGTAGTCATATGACCCTCTATTCTTATCTATACGTTTGGGATAATTTATAATTCAAAATAAGGAAAACCAAGGTTGAATTAAGAAAATGTTTTTGGTAATCTAGATATTCTCAAAATTGGTTTTCTAAGTTTTCAATAGTGTGAATTTGAAGAAAGGTTGATTTAGAGGAAGAAAGTCTGTGTGATTTGAGGAAATGAAATCTTCCTGAGTTCTTGTAAGCAGTCTGACATACCATTTAAGTTGCAATTGTTACTTTCTCTGAGCCTCAGGCTCTTCTTCGATAAAACCGGTGTTATACCAAGATTATCCTGATGTCCCTGCTGTGACACTGCTCGTTCTGTGATCATTTTTACATGATGGCATTAGACAAATGTCAACTTGAGAAGACCCAGATGGGAAAATACCTTTATACCAACTCTGGCTCCGTTGCTGCCTTGTCAAATGGCCTTTGTGGAGAAATTTACTTGTAGCTTCTACATGTCTCTTCTAATAATACAGACTTATTATTTGATTATTTACTTTTTACCCTCATCAACTATTTAGGGACTGGCTGATATTGGAGGTAACAAACATATTTTCTCTTTGTCTTGGAGACCACTGATGTTAAATTATTTGAGAGGAGGCTAATGAGGTGAAATGTATGACAGATTCTGAGACATTCCTGTTGGAGTTAAGGTGGGCAGATTATTTTGAGGAGAAGAAAGCAGCAATACTACTATTATTACTACAATATGTTGAGTAGTGGTGATATTGCTACTTATTAACACATACTACAAGCCAGAAACTGTGCTAGGGGCCTAGATACATTGTCTCACTTAATTTTTGTAATAATTCTTTAAGGCTTAATTCTTATAACTGTTGGGGTCCGTTATCAAAGGAATGAGACTGATATAAAGCAAAGGTCAAGCAAAGCTTTATTCGTGCCGAGCATCAAGAATCAACTGACTGGTCAGGGCTGCCTCTAAAGAGAGCGACCCCTCCCAATCTTACAGGCTACCCTTTATTGGGTAAAACCACAACCCATATCTTGTTATTTTAACCCACTGGGTTTGTGTATCTCTTGCTGATTGGCTAGTCCTATCTGGTTTGAACTAGCCTATCACTCTGGTCAGAATTGGCACCCAAGTTTGGCAGCCAAAAGGCGGGGTTTACATTCTTTGGTGGAGGTTGCGTATGTGCTTTTTACTGATTAGATGTTTCCATCTGGCCTGACTTATCCTTGTATTCTGAGCTCTGTTATGAGGAACTAGCCGACCACATTTTACTGGTTTCTTTTCTTTTCTTTTCTTTTTTTAAGATTTTATTTATTTATTTGATAGACAGAGATCACAAGTAGGCAGAGAGGCAGAGAGAGAGGAGAAAGCAGGCTCCCTGCTGAGCAGAGAGCCCAATGCGGGGCTCAATCCCACGACCCTGGGATCATGACCCAAGCCGAAGGCAGCAGCTTTAACCCGCTGAGCCACCCAGGTGCCCCACATTTTTACTGGTTTCTTGGACTTGCTTTTAAGTAGGTTCCTCTGGGGGGAGGGGGCCAATTTAAGTTACTGCACAAACAACAAAATGTCTGTTTAACCAAGATGGAGTCGCCCTGGCTAAGTAGGCCCTTACACCCCCCCCCCCTTTTCTTTGGAGATTAGTCAATTCTTTGACTTTTAAGCCCCCCCCCCTTTTTAGGGCAGTTAGAAGTGTCTGAGGGATGTCACACATGTCACTGAGGTGGGGGAGAAAAGGGGTGTAAGGTGCTAGCTTTTGCTTTGTCCTTAGCTAATCTGTTCCCTCATTATTTTCCCCTGAATAATTTTGGCCCTTAAATCTTTAAGGTAGTTGAAGGTGGAAGGTCTCATCTTCTGTAACTTCTTTCTGTTGAATAGGGGTGTAGAGTTGTCCCTACTTATTTGGGTCAACATTGATCAGTTGAGGAATGTGTAGGGGAGTTATGAAAGATGGAGGCAGCTGAATCCAGTGCTGACAGTGAAGAAGTGTCTCTGTGTGTGGTAAGGATCATCTGTTGTCATGAAGTCATTGCAGTAATGGAGTCTTGGCACCAAGTAGAGAAACATTGAACAAAGCAACATATTAAAACTAATAAGGCTATAAGAATGAGAAGCCTGAAGAGGAGATTTTTAATTGTTGGCCATAGTCCTCCTTTAAACCAGGAACTTAACCAATTACTGAGAGAGAGAGAAGGATCCTATTATTATCTCCACAGAATAAAAAGCAAGAAGATTGTCTAAATGAGCTATTGTGTAACTTCTCTGAAGTTTACTTCAAGTTGTCTAGCTTAGGTAAACAAATATTTAAAGACAACAAAATCTAGAACTTAATATCCACAGAGGTGTGTTACTGAAACATAATTTTTCTCTCTAAAATAACTCTCATTTCCAGAGATAGCCAAATCAGGACCAATTTATTTGAAAAACAAGTCCAGTTTTAACAAACTTGACCTAATTATTTACATAAGCTCAGCAAGAACAGTGAGTGATCATATAGATCTTTTAGAATCTGCTTTGCTGGAACTCCTTATAAGGAATCTCTAGGTTGAATTTGTAATAGTCTCTCCAGGCCAGAAGCCAAGCCATATACCTGTCATCAGACATGCCTGCAATACCAGTTAATTTGGGCAAATTCCTTTTTCTGAGGTTCCCAATGTATCCTGAGGTTCCTGCACCTGCCAGGAAGTGACATTCTTTACTCACCTGGTGAGGCTGCTGGGAACTCTGTAAGCAAGGTATCAGACCAGCAGTTCCAAGGAGCTTTATGGATCCAGGTTTCATAAAGTCAACCTTAGTTCCTTTAAGCTGTCTGGTCGTATCTGAGTTTTTCTCAAATATGGTATTCCAGTCAAAGTCTTGGTAAAATAACCAGTGTTTTCAATGGTGTCCTATTACAAGGAGAACAGATTTTTACTGAACTTATGCAAATGACTGATTGCCATGGAGGAAAGAATACTTGCTGAGACGTTTTGAGTTTCAGAGGGTTTAGATAGAGAGGAAAGTTGAATGTCTTGATTTGTTTATTTTACATTTCTGGAAGTCACAGATAACTTAAGAAAAAAAAGTTTTCTTAGTCTGGAAGAGTAAACATTAGGGAACCAGCAATGTTTAAAATGAGACAAAACATTAAGAGACATAACATTATAATCTTTTAGTTTGTTTAGTCCCATGTTACTAATTCTGGTTTACCAGTACTTTCTGAGTAACTTAGCATACCAAGGAAAAGCCTTATGAGTCAAAGATTTACAATTTAAATCTTGTTGACAATTGCCAAAATCTTAGAAAGTTTTAAAGCACATGCCTAAATATAATCAGGGATGTTAAACACCTGATATAAATGAAACGTGAAAGATGGCTTTTCTGGACAGGCAAAGAGGAAACAACTGTTTACGTTTTCTTCTTAACAGCAGATCAGTTAACCTAAGAAACCTTTGTCCTTTTAAACAGAGAGAAAACCAGCTTTTTTATACTAGTGTTTCTTTAAAATTCACTTCAATCTTAGTCCGTCCTGACCATACTTAAAATTCCTTTTCTGAAGATTTCCCTTCACAAACCTTCTACAACTTTCTTTTGCATTCAGGTTTTTTCACAAGCCATTTTCTTCCAAACAACCATTTTATTTAGGACAAAATTACCTTCTCTTACTTTCAACAGAAAACATTTCCATTCCTTATCTTTCTTACATATATCCTACTTTTCCACATATAGGGTTGTTTCCCTTCCTTCCATCAGTCTTAGTTACAGTTAGCAGAATTTTGTACTCTTAGAAACACCTTAATCTCTAGTGAAGACTAAATATAAGCCAATTGTGAACTGTTACAACAGAATTCTTTAGATGGCAAATTTATCAATCAGTTAAGCACAAAACATGTTTACCAACAGATTTAAATATTCTTAGTTTCTTTGCAGTAAGAAGTCAAAGGCATAAACCTAGTTCCAGTAATTAATGCTTTAGCATTTTATCCCATTTGGTTAAGATCTAGATGTTCAGGGGCACCTGGGTGGCTCAGTGGATTAAGCCTCTGCCTTCGGCTCAGGTCATGATCTTGGGGTCCTGGGATCCAGCCCCACATCGGGATCTCTGCTCAGTGGGGAGCCTGCTTCCCCCACTCTCCCTGCCTGCCTCTCTGCCTACTTGTGATTTCTCTCTGTCAAATAAATAAAAAAAATAAAAATCTTAAAAAAAAAAGATCTAGATGTTCATAATTTAATTCCATTTGTTATTCAACCAAAACTTTGAAGTTTCAGGTTACTAAAGATTTTGAAAGTTACTTTAACAATTAACCATTAAAGCTTTGAGACAGAAAATTAACCATCAGTTTAGTCATCTCTTTGCTAACAGATTTTAACAAATAATACGAGCTTATTTGACCTTCAGTAAATTTTGATTGAAGTTTCACATTTACTGCTGTAATTTTAAAGACATGTATATTTTAATTAAACCAACAAACTTAACTTAGTTCAAATACTGATTTAAGTTTTACCTGGGCCGACTCCACTTCAAATGTTTACCTGGGACACGGGTGGGAAGATCTGGAGTGGGGGGTGTTAGGTCCAAGGGTGCTCTTCTTGCTCCTTGACAGTGAAGAGAGAAGGAGCCATTGTGCAGGAAGCACCGAGGATGGTCTACAGGCCAGTTATGCAGGCCACACCCGAGTTGATGCCGAAACAGAAGGGGGAGACAGAAGAACAAAGTGCTGCCAGAAGGTGGAGAAAGGATTCCATTTTAGAGAGTTTTCCTGAGTAAACCTTGTCACCTGACTGGGTGGTTTTACCTTGAAAATCCTTGAAATGCTGGAGAACAAGACTTCAGAGTGTCACAGGTCCCTTACTCCCTGCTTGCCCCATTTCTTCAAACATAACAAACAACATAACAGGCAACAAAAAGACAAGACAAAGACTGTAGACCCAGAGGCCCTTCCTTGACCAGATATCAAGTCTAAGGGTGTGCAAGATATAATCCCAACTCAAAAACACAACCTGCCACTGGTGGGGATTATCTTGGTCCCCTGACCTCCTAGGGGGACTTGGACCCCCCAGTGGAGGGATGGGGTGTCCCCCCATCCACTCCAGCCCTGGGGAGCAATACTGTATCCAGTTTCTCCCCGGTGGGCCATACCTCCGGAACTCCACAAGCACACAGTTAGAACAGGATCTCACAGAATCGGATCTCGAGATCTTACCTCAGGAGGCTTTTCCCAGAAATTCTGATGCTCACTCAGTTCTTGTCGTTTAATCCCGGATGAGCCCCCAAAATGTTGGGGTCCATTATCAAAGGAATGAGACTGATATAAAGCAAAGGTCAAGCAAAGCTTTATTCGTGCCAAGCATCAAGATTCAACTGACTGGTCAGGGCCGCCTCTAAAGAGAACGACCCCTCCCAATCTTACAGGCTACCTTTTATTGAGTAAAACCGCAACCCATATCTTGTTATTTTAACCCACCGGGTTTGTGTATCTCTTGCTGATTGGCTAGTTCTATCTGGTTTGAACTAGCCTATCACTCTGTTCAGAATTGGCGCCCAAATTTGGCGACCAAAAGGCGGGGTTTACATTCTTTGGTGGAGGCTGCATATGTGCTTTTTATTGATTAGATGTTTCCATCTGGCCTGACTTATCCTTGTATTCTGGGCTCTGTTATGAGGAACTAGCTGACTACATTTTACTGGTTTCTTGGACTTTCTTTTAAGTAAGTTCCTCTGGGGGAGGGAGGGTCAATTTAAGTTTACTGCACAAACAACAAAATGGTTGTTTAACCGAGATGGAGTCACTCTGGCTAAGTAGGCCCTTACAATAACAATTCTTCAAGGCATGCATTATTATCCTTAGGTAAGGAGGCTAACCCAAGAATTCTAACAACACAAAACCAGAAAGCATCAGTCCTTAAGCATCAGATATAGGACAGTGTGTCCTGTAGTAGCTCCACACAGGCAATATTCAGCCTCCGTTGCTCAATAACATGACTGGTATGGTCTAGCCCATTGAGCTTTTGTTCCTTCCCCAAACAATGGAACCCGTCTGGCATGATTTTAAAAGGTATTAGTACTTGTTTGGGGAAATAGATATGCTATCTTCTAATGTCTCTTTGATTGACACCCACCAAAAATGGCATCTACTTTTCCCATATGACACTCTGGACTTGAACATACAGATCTTCATTTGGAGGCCATAGAAATTATGATAAATATAAGTGGGATATAGTTAAACAATCGGGTTTTTCACCAAAAAGCATTATAAAGAAATAAAATGTTTATACAAATCTCTGTATACTTCCTTTCCTGAAATATTAAACCCTGTAATGTAGGAAGGTCAGTATTTTCTCTTTAATGAGTGATCGTGTATAACACATTGTGAAGAATGAGAGATACCTTCTTCTACTATCATTGATACTGAGCCAAGATTTCACAAACTTTTTTTAAAATTTATTTAACAGACAGAAATCACAAGTAGGCAGAGAGGCAGGCAAAGATAGAGAGAGAGAGGAGGAAGCAGTCTCCCCAGCTGAGCAGAGAGTCCAACGCGGGGCTCGATCCCAGGACCCTGAGATCATGACCTGAGCTGAAGGCAGAGGCTTTAACCCACTGAGCCACCCAGGCGCCCCAAGATTTCACAAAGTTTTGAATCCATCTGTAAATTATAGAAAATCTTATGATGCCTTCAGATGGTTTTACACTTTATACAGTTTTTAATTAATTCATCATCTTAAAAATTATTAAATATTAGCACAGTTTTGGGGTGCCTGTGTGGCTTGGTCAATTAAGTGTCTGCCTTCAGCTCGGGTCATGATCCCAGGATACTGGGATCGAGCCCTGCATTAGGTTCTCTGCTCAGTGGGGAACCTGATTCTCCCTCTCCTTCTGCTTCCCCTGCTTGTGTTCTCTCTCTGTCTCTCTCTCTCACTGTCAAATGAATAAATAAAATCTTTAAAAAATAAAAATTCATATAGTTTTAAAATAATTTTATAAAATTTACCTTGCTGCAATATTTAGAAATATTTATCTTGTGATTCTTTGTTTTCTTCATTAGGTTCTGGAACACTTGTACTTGGTTTATCTTAAACGTCTAATAGAAAGCATGATTTGTCAACAAATGACTTCCTTTATTTCTCTTTCTTTCTTTCTTTCTAAGAGAGAGAGAGAGAGAAAGAGAGAGAGAGAGGATTAGCAGAGGGAGAGGGAAAGAGAGAATGTTAAGCAGGCTCCATGCCCAGTGGAGAGCCCAGTGGAGGGCTCAGTTTCACAACGCTGAGAGACCTGGGTCAAAATCAGGAGTCAGATACTTAACAAACTGAAACACCCAGGTGCCCCAACAAATAACTTTTTTAATGACATTATATGTAGTTTGAGCTTTGTGACTAAAAATATATTAATGTATAGATTGAAAGCTAACTGCTAATTGCAGCATCAAAAATAAAAATCTGCTTTATTACCTTCCATTTGGAGTTCCTCCGTTTTTCCTTTTAAATACCCAATAAAATTGGTCCTTCTTTGTGTTTTTATTTTTTAAGTCATAAAATTAGAGAGAAGAGCCTCTGTTTTGTAGGGGCTTCACCAATTCATTTCAGATATGGCCAGTCTTTATTTTAAAGCTTGAAAAGCTAGATTGTCACCATTCTTCTCTTTAAAAATCTTTTTTAGTGAATTACTGGAAACATCTTGCTTTTCCAGATGAGAATCCCAGTCTTTTGAATACAGATATAATGAAGATGGTCGTGAAGCACATTTGCAGAATGATTTTCTTTTTGGTAGTTTTCATTAACTTGTTTTTCCACATCAATGTTCTTCATATTTCTTGCCTTTGACCAAGTATCCCTAACTGAAACAAATGGAATATAACTTTGAATAAAAGTAATTTAAATTTGCATAAGCGTTAAAGCCACTTTTGTAGCTGGTTGACCTGGCTGGTCCCAGATCCAGGCATGAGACACAGGAAGTTTTGAGTTAGACAGTCTAAAGCACAGGGTCCCCTGAGATATGGGACCTGAGACAGGAGCTTTTTTTGCTTGGCTGAGCGTTATTGGTGATAAGTGCATTAATGGATGAAAGCCACTTAAAAGAAGCATCATGATTTAATTTTACATTTAAAAATAATATTAACTGAGGGGTGCCTGCATGGCTCAGTTGGTTAAGTAACTGACTTTTGGTTTCACCTCAGTTGATGATCTCATGGGTTGTGGGATGGAACCCTGTGTAGTGTTCTGTGCTCAGTAGGGAGTCTGCTCCCCCCACCCCATGCTTGTGCTCACTCTCTCTAAAATGAATAAATGAATCTTAGAAAAATAGTGCCAACTGATTAGTTAAATAAATATGAGTGCTATTACGTGTCAGGTAGTGTTCTTGGGAACTTTTTTGGAAAGAACAAATACAAGCTTGATTCCCCTGTGCCTTGTCACACATTCCACACATGCAATGGTTGCCAAAGGACATGGCAGTAACTGTGATGTACAAATCACTTGTACTGATGAGAAATCTTGGGATGAGAAGCCAAGTTCACTTTGAATCACAATCCAGCTGACTTTGGGTAAATAACTTCACCTCTCTGACTCTTGTTTTCTTATTTGTAACATGGGCATAACACTAATCCCTCAGGATTTTATAAGAATTTTCAGGATTGTGTACACATAAGGGTTTGCCATAATTGCCTGACATGGGGTAAATGCTCAAAAACAGTGGTTACTGTACAGTTCTGACTTCTGCTGCTGCTGCTAATGTCATACATTCCAAATCCTGCCTCAACCTTAATTCCAAAGTCTACCAATCCTAAAGGATTTCTTCCTTTCTTTCTCTCTCTCTCTCTTTCTTTCTTTCTTTTTTCTTTCTTTCTTTCTTTCTTTCTTTCTTCTTTCTTTCTTTCTTTCTTTCTTTCTTTCTTTCTTTCTTCCTCTTTCTTCTTTCTTTCTTTCTAACATATAATGTATTATTTGCTTCAGGAGTACAGATCTGTGAATAATCAGTCTTATGCAATTCACAGCACTCACCATAGCACATATGCTCCCCAATGTCCATCACCCAGCCACCCTATCCACCCTCCCACCCAGCAACTCTCAGTTTGTTTCCTGAGATTAAGAGTCTCTTATGGTTTGTCTCTCTTCTGATCTTATCTTATTTCATATTTTGCCCTCCCTTCCACCTATGACTCCCTGCCCTGCCTCTCAAATTCCTCATATCAGAGAGATCATATGATAATTGTCTTTCTCTGATTGACTTATTTCACTTAGCATAATACCCTCTAGTTCCATCCATGTCATTGTAAATGGCAAGGTTTCTTTTTGATGGCTGCATAGTATTCCATCACACACACACACACACACACACACACACACACACACACACAGCATCTTCTTTCTCCATTCATCTGTTAGATTCTTTCTGTAGTTTGGCTGTTGTGAACATTGCTGCTATAAACATTCGGGTGCATGTTTCCTTTTGCATCACTACATTTGTCTTTAGGGTACAAATGTAGTTACCCTAAGGATTTATTTATTTCTTAACTAATAGTGGTTCTTGACAGAACTGAAGTGAAGCTACTTCTAGACCTTGTGCTACTTTGTGTAAATATTCAGACCTAATCCTGAGGAAATAGTCATGAGGAAATAGTCTGAACAACTGTCTTCAAGGTTTTTGAAAACGGACTATAGTCTAGCTTTACACCATTCTTGGTGCTATTCCAAGGCTATTTGGTATGTTTTCTATCACTAAGTATTGAATTCTCCAACTAAAATGTGTGTGTCCCTTGCTTAAGGTATAGTTCCTTATAAACAGATGATGTAAGTTGCCTATGCAATGGAGAACAATTATCTCTCTAGAAGTGTATTTTTTTTTTTTTTAGTAAAAGCTTGTTCTGCATAAATTTCATTTGTGATTTTGCATGCTGGGGTTGCTGAGTAAACATTAAAAAATAAAGAATCTTAGCAGGGTTGTTATTTCCTTTTGTGACATTTCTCATGTTCTGAAGTGTTTAGTGAGATAGACAACAATTTTCATTGTAGTCGGTAAACTCGCCCCAGCACAAACTTGTCAGAAAATAGTGCTGGGTAGAGTGGAGAAAGACAAAGAAAAAAAATCAGAGATGAACGTTCCTGAAATTCACATTTAGGCTGAAATAGAAATATATGATTGCTCCATTTTTGCAGCTTCAAGCTACCTCAGTTCTGCTTGGAAGAAAAAAAAAAAGTACATACTCTTGGCCATGTCAGCCTGCTTCATCCTGCTACTTTATTTTTCTATAAATGGCTACAACTATGAAGAGTTATAGGCAAGAATCTTAAATAGAGAAACAATTTGAACTGGGCTCCCATTCCTTCTTCTTAAGTATCTATCCTTTATAATTCCTCATTCAGTGATAGAAGCAGTGATTGAATAAATAGATAAATGCCTCTTGTTTCAGTCAATGAGTTGAGGTATACCTTGCTGTTCAGTATATATTTTTAACCAGAATTCCAGGGGATACCTAGGCTGCTTAAAGACTCCAGTGTTTTCTGTGTCACCATAAGTGCTGTATGGTGAAACTCAGCCTTTGATGGGAAGACCAAGATAGGTTCAGATCCCGGGAGCCAGGCTTTCATCTCTGTGGAGAATATGATGTAGGTCATTACAGAAGCCAGACAGAATTAGACAATTATATCATAGGAAGGAAGGTCATTGAGAGAGCTCAATATGATTTCTGGACTAAGCAGACCCAGTGGAGAAATTCATGCACAGATCTGAAACACATCACACTGCACTATAACAGGTAACTTCCATGTCAGTGCTCTGAATTGGGCTACCTCCTGTGAAACAGAGTACCAGACACTTGACCAAATGGTGAAGCCTTATAAGAAGTTTTTCTGCCTATTTTGTAGAATTCAAATTACTCCAGAAAGAATAACAATTTTAGGAATTTAACTTATATCCCTCCCAAGAAACGACAGATGAGTGAATTTAGCTACTTGCCGAACACCGGCAGAGTGTTATTTGTTTTTGTGTAGGCTGTTTTATGCTAATCTTACCCCACATTGAGTTTTTAAACAGATGTGTGAAATTCATATATTAGTTGTTAGGGACATTAATTAATTAAGCTTCATGTAAGCTGGGAGTCAAAGTAGGATCTTACCCAAATGGAAGCAATAGACATAGAATTTCCCCTGGGTCTTTTCTATCTATCCCAGACCAGGTATTTGCGTGAGTTATGTAACTGGCTTTAGTTTAAATGATTGTCTGATCTAGTAATGCAGAGTTAGTCAACGGTTTCATAGAAAGGTTGAGTATTAAAGACATTTAAGCTCCATTTCCATTTCTTAGTAATTATCACTGTGAGGTCAGTTTGATACCCCTCAGAAAGATGATTCTAATATACAAAGTGTAATTTGAGAACTAATTCCTACTGCTGCCTAAGCATATCTGACCACAATTCAAAACTTCTCTAGTTGTCTAAAGAAGCAGTTTCCCATCAGACATCTGCATACTCCCCAATGTTGATTAAGATAGATTTAGGACAGGGGCAGGAAGAGTGGTGGGTAGGAGGGATGATGTGATTAATTCTTTTCTTTCTTTTGGGCTATGGAGACCATTTAAATACTTAAAAAAATACCTTCTGCTTTTGTCTGCATTCTAAAGCTGAGTTTGATGTTACTGATTAGCTAATAGACAAAGTATGTTATCCCCATTCTTGAAATACAATCCTCAAAACCTTGGCTTGGCATAGGAGTTATGTGTAGTAAAGGATGAAAAGATGGGGAACTCCTGATCTAAAATAAAACATCCTATCTTAAAACTTCGACTCAGTCTTTCACCTATAGCTCTGACCATGTGCCTTAGGCAATCCACTTTGGCCCCAGCCTGCCTCCCCAGAAAATCATTTGATTTCTCTTCTCTCCTGGCTAATAAGGCTGTTCAGGGCTCCAACCAGCTGAAAGAGCCCATGACCTATCCTGCCAGTTTGTGAAACCAGATCCATCCTGGTTTCTCCATTGGGAAGCAGATGGCATACCTGAAAGGTTATTAAAGGAAGTTTAATCAAAGCTTTTGCAAAGTGAGAGGCAGGGTTAAGGGAAACAAGGAGGGACTGTAAAGTACTCAGGGACCAGCCTATGCCAGAAAGGGCAAGGAGGAGCAGTCACTACAACCCAACTGGTACTGTCATGCTTGGGGATGGGCCACCCAGCAGGAGCTAAGTAGATATATGCAGCCACTGGCAACTCATGGGCAGCCATGAAGGAGCCTCAGGCATATACACTCTGTGTGGCCTGTCTCTCCACTGATGCTGCCTCCCAGGGGCTGAATTCAACTGGATCTCTGTGGGAAGTGAGTGCAGGGTTGCTGGGTGATGCTATTTGCAGAGTTCAGCTCCAGGAGCACAGAGGGGGTCATGGAAGTATGGAGCATGTGGGGTGAATGGAAAACAAGCGGTACCATCCTCAGCCTCAGAATGGCACATCAAAAATTAAACCACAGTGCATGGACTGTTCTGTGGAACAAGTGTACCTTCAGGTCTATGGCTCACCAGTGATTAACTATGTGACTCTGAGCCAGTCACTTAATGGCTCCAACTTCCTTTCTATTTTGTATGTAAAATTGTTAACAACCTACTTTGTGTGGTTTTAGTTATTAAATGAGATAGGCCTATGTAAATGTTAATAGCGCTGACTATATTTTATCAAGGACTCTACAGGACTGAATAGTATCCCTCAAAAGTTTGTGCTGCTACTATGGTTTAAATGTGTCCCCTCCCACCCAAGTTCATTTATTGAAATCCTAACCCACAAAGGTGAAGGTATTAAGAGGTGGGGCATTTGGGAGGTGTTTACATCACGAGAATTAGTGCTTTTAGAGAAGAGATCCCACAGAACTGCTCACCCCCTCAGGTGAGGTTACAGCTAGAAGCCTGAAGTCCGCAAGAAGGCTCTTACTTGACCATGCTTGCACCCTGATCTTGGACTTTCAGCCTCCAGAAATGTAAAAAACAAATTTCCATTCTGTATAACATTGTATACCCAGTCTGTGGTATTGTGTTATAGCAGTTGGAACGGACTAAGACAGAGACCTTATTTGGCAATGGAGTCTTTTCAGAAGTAATTAGTGAAGTTAAGGTGAGATCATACTGGGTTAGTTTGGATCCTACACCCAGTGACTGGCATCATCATAAGAAGGCCATGCAAAGACATGGTGAGAAACACAGGGGGAAATCCATGTGAAGATGGACACAGATTGGAATGATGTGTCTACAAACCAAGGAACGCCAAGAAAGGCTATCACTCACCTGAAGCTAGGAGAGAGAAAAGAAAGGAATCTTCCCGAGGTGTTCAAAGAGAGTGGAGCCCTGCTGATACCTTGATTCAGATTTTGGGCCTCCAGAACTGTGAGAGAATACACTTATGTTGTCTTAAGCCCCCTTGCCATGTGAGCTACTTTGTTATAGCAGCCCTTGAAAACTGATACATGCACTTTTTGCCTCGCACATTTTTAACCTCAGAAAGTAAGGCATGTCTAGAAGTAGATGACATCTTATAATGGCTGTCAGCCAGGCATATCCACAATCCCCCAAGGTGCCAACACTGAACCTGGCAGAGTGGTGTCAGAAATTATGATGAGATACTCATGTGCCAGTTTTTAAAATTGTGGGAAAGAAAGTATGTATGAAAGGTAGGAGATAAGGTAAATGTGACAAGTTCTGAACATCCCCAGAGCTGGAGTCACAATTAGCCTTAACTCTAAATGATTGCCTGCATTAGGTGCTGAGCACCAATGAAGCTTAGTTCTCTTACCCATTCCTCAAATAGAAATGTTCTATTACTAATGCTTTTGGTTGCACTGAGGACCATTTTGTATAGTAAAACACCAAGTGGTGAGTCTTAGACCCAAAGTGACTTGAGGAGGTGTAACCTTAACTCTTTAACATGAGGAAGGTTTAGGAAGAGTTGCAAGAATTTATTTCAATTGAATTTCCATTTTAAATATGCATAGTCATGCTGTATGATCAGAATCCATTTCTGAATAAGTCTGAAAAAGTTATCTCAATACATATGGAATAAAAATTTTAAGCAGTAAATATACCATGTTGTGGCTTATTTGACAGTGGTTTATTTCTTTATTTCGGTAGCACACAGGATGGTCTCTCTTAGAGCTGTCAGTGTTTCAGATTCAATGTTATAGCATTATTAGTACTCTAGCTCAGATGATTCAGATATATTTGTGTTTTTTAAATTGTGCTAAAATATGTATAACATAAAATGTACCATCTTAACCATTTTTTAAAGAGTTTATTTTTGTTTATTTATTTGAGAGAGAGAGAGAGAGACATGAAGGAGGGAAGAGAGGGAGAGAAGAAAGAGACTCCCTGCTGAGCAGGAAGCCTGATGCTGTGCTCAATCCCAGGACCCTTGTATCATGACCTGAGCTGAAGGCAGATGCTTAACTGATTGAGCCACTCAGGCACCCTCCATCTTAATCATTTTTAAGTGTGCAGTTCTATGGTATTAAGTGCTTTCATAATGTGCAACCATCACCACCATCCATCTCCAGAACTCTTTTTATCTTGTGAGACTGAAACTCTATACCCATTTAACAAGTGATCCCCACTCCACCCCCATCCCCAGCTCTTGACTACCACAATTCTCCTTTGTGTGTCTATGATTTTGAATATTCTAAGTACCCCCTAGAAATAGATTCAAGCAGCATTTGTCTTTTGTGGCTGGCTCTGTTTTCTTACAAAAATTCACTCTGACAGGTTGAGTTTTAAAAAGTCACATTTTAAAAGTTCAAGAATCAAACCTCTCTCCTTAATGTAGTCTTGTGAAAAGTTTCTTTGAAAAATGGTATTGGTTGAGCAATGGTTTCAAAGGCCAAGGTTATACCTGCTGTAACACAAGCCAAGAATGTCTTTTGGATAATTATTCTTCGGCACTGTCATTTTGGTAAGGGAAGTGTCAGAGTCTGAATACTATTTTCTGAATGCACCCCATTAGATTGTAATGTCTCTCGTGAGTGGAGCTCAACAGGGCCATTTGCAAATGTATCATCAGTATTTCCCTTTACTGTATATTTCCTTTTGTATATAAAGAAACATGTTATAAGGACATGACTATGAGGTAAGTGGAATGGAGATACGCTTATATTAGTCTGCGTTACCACTTTAAAGAAAGCATAAAATCTCAGAAAATCATTGTGTGCACATTTTCTGCATTTCAAACACATACGATGGTCTCATAACATTGAGGTAATATAAATCGTTTATGACATAGTTAAATGCAAGATGGCATATATTTAACAAAACACATATTAATAATTTTTAAGACTTACCTCATTAAGTAAAAACTCTTTTCCTTCTCACCTAGTGAAAAATTACAAAATTTTAAAGCTAGAGGGAACCTTAGATTGTCAAGCTTGTAGTGTGTTTTAGGGCCTAACCTAATAGTTTGGATCTCAAACTGTTTATCTTTATTTCTGGCATTTTGTGAGCTCTAAAAAGAACAATATTCATTTCTGCTCTTATTATTTATACCCTGAAACATGCAGTTTCTCTTGAAGTAGTAGTTAGGTCCTTTACACAGACCTACTACAGGCAGATGGGTTTGTACCAGGTAAACTGACTGTGTTAAAGTTTCTTGTGATGGTTTGGAAATCCTAGAAGGGTGAACAGAAGTGAAAGCATGGCAGCTTACACTTACCAGCTTAAGCAACAGGCATATGTAACAGTTTTCCTTCCTTTGCTGCCTGTTGTACAGGCTTATATTTCTGCTGTCCACTTGTAGAGAAAACATATTACTCATTTTTAGTTGTTAATATGAAAACTGCAACATATTGAGTTATGTGACTTCCATTTAATAAGTAGTTATTCTGTATCTGCCCTGCAAAGGGTACCGTAACTGGATTCTAGAGATAGAGTTTTGAGTAAGACGCACTGCTTCTCTCGATCTGTTCAGCATCTTCTGTGTGGCAAATATATCCCCTCATGGCTTCTTCTCTTGGACATACTTCTTTCTCACTCCTAATCACTTACCATCTGGCACTTACATCATAATGGCGGCAACTTGCATTTTTGTGTAGATGCTGGTGTGTGTATGTGTGTGTGTGTGTGTGTGTAGATGCTGCCTTAAGAATTGTGTGTCATTATTTCAGGCATTCTTCACAACAACCCTAAGAAGTAAGGTTTCTACTTTATTTTCTTTCTTTTTTTAAAGATTTTATTTATTTATTTGACAGACAGAGATCACAAGCAGGCAGAGAGACAGGCAGAGAGAGAGAGGAAGGTAAGCAGGCTCCCTGCTGAGCAGAGAGCCTGATGTGGGGCTCGATCCCAGGACCCTAGGATCATGTCCTGAGCCAAAGGCAGAGACTTTAATCTACTGAGCCACCCAGGTGCCCCAAGGTTTCTACTTTCTAATAGTGGTATGCACCATTCCCATTTCACAGATTGGGAACCTGCAGGATGAACGTAAATAATTACCCCCCGGGTGTAACAGATTTCTTCCCAGGACTGTCTGAATCTACTGCCTATGCTCTCCCTTATCTCCATGCACACTGTCTGCCTGCCAGGGGAAGACTGATGTGACAGTTTGGTTTATCAACACCTGGAATAATGGGGGTACTTTGCACTAAAACTAATGGAAAGAATCATGATTTACACCTTCTCATTCTAAGAGAGGTTTTAAGTTCCTATAGTTAAAAATTCTAGAAAAACTGCCTGCATGGAACTTAAAAAAAATATTTACTTTGTTGATAGCATAGGACGAGAGGT
Source organism: Taxidea taxus jeffersonii (assembly GCA_003697995.1). Classification (NCBI taxonomy): domain Eukaryota; kingdom Metazoa; phylum Chordata; class Mammalia; order Carnivora; family Mustelidae; genus Taxidea; species Taxidea taxus. The sequence goes on from ML103864.1 coordinate 88,572, forward strand.
CCCAGAAAAGAGGTGTATCTTATAGAGCTCATTATTGTTGGAGAAAGATTAAAAATATAATTAAAATTAATGAAATTTTGGGAAGTCCTGAAAACCAACTATTAGGAAATTCTACCTCCTGTCACTGCCACTCATTCTGAGTTCACCAAACAGTGTAAGGCCTTGATGTTGATGTCTTGACAAATCACCAGATCATTCTACTGGCATTTTTAAAAAATATAATTTTGTTTGATGTTAAGGATTATCATTATGTCAGTGGACAGGGGACCTAGTGCATTAGTTCCTAGTTCAATAAATGACACCACAGATCTACAAATCAGATGCCTACTTGTATTCTGGACACCTTTCTCTCCTTTACCACTCTTTTGCAATTTATCAGTAAACCAGTCAATCCTATCATCTAGAACAACTCTTGGAGCACCTCATTTCTCTCCCTACTACAACATAGGTGTTTGATGAATGTTTACTGTAATTCATCATTACTGTTGTTATTTTTCAGTCACCAAAGTAGTCTCACCATTGCAATTGCAACTTCCTTTTATTTATTTATTTATTTATTTATTTGAGAGAGAGAGAGAGCAAGCGAGCATGAGCACAAATGAGGTGTGGGGTATCAGAGGGAGAAGCAGGCTCCCATAGTTTGGTGACTGTGGCCATTGCTGCTATGAACATTGGGGTACAGATGGCCCTTTTTTCACTACATCTGTATCTTTGGGGTAAATACCCAGTAGTGCAATGGGGGCCATAGGGTAGCTCTATTTTTAATTTCTTAATGAATCTCCACACTGTTTTCCAAAGTGGCTGCACCAACTTGCATTCCCACCAACAGTCTCCACATCCTCTCCAACAGAAGAATGGATAAAGAAGATATGGTCCATATATATTATGGAGTATTATGCCTCCATCAGAAAGGATGAATACCCAACTTTTGTATCAACATGGACGGGACTGGATGAGATTATGCTGCATGAAATAAGTCAAGCAGAGAGAATCAATTATCACATGGTATCGCTTATTTGTGGAGCATAAGGAATAACATGGAGGACATGGGGAGCTGGAGAGAAGCGAGTTGGGGGAGATTGGAAGGGGAGACAAACCATAAGAGACTGTGGATTCTGAGAAACAAACAAGGTTTTGGTGGGGAGGGGGGTGGGGGGGTTCGGTGAGCCTGGTCGTGGGTATTAAGGAGGGCACATATTGCATGGAGCACTGGGTGTGGTGCATAAACAATGAACTTTGGAACACACACACAAAAATTAAATTAAATTAAATTAAAAATAACAACAACAACAACAACAACAAAAGAAGCAGGCTCCCTGCTGTGCAGGGAGTCCATCATGACTTGAACGAAAGACCAACTGAGGCACTCAGGTGCCCCTTAAACATTCTTTTGCATACCAGAGCTCATATCCCACCATCCAAATTATATTTTGCTTTAAAAAAGATGGCATTTTTAAAATGCAAATCTGATGATGTCATCTTCCTTTTTAAAAGACTCGCATAGTGTAGGTGCCACACTATCTTTAATCTCATATCACATTAGAGAATGTGATAGGCACACTGGCTTACCTTTGGTTTTATGAATGAGCCATCCTTCTCTACCTCAGGACCTTTGTACATGTTGAACTCTCTGATTTGTATGCTCAGCCTTTGTCGCTATTCCTCTTATTCACTCCTATGAATCCTTCTTATATCTCTTTCCTTGGAAATCCTGCTGGAGGGCCTGCATAAAATGCATTCCTCCCTATTATAATGCACTCTCTCTTAGCACCATTTATTCTCTTATTGAAATACTGATCATTATTGTAATTTCACATGTATTTATGTGAATCTTTGATTAATGTTTCCTTCTTTCTAGACTATAAGGTCTCTGAGGAAGGGGACTATTTACATTCTCTATATATCTGCTGCATTAATGAATAATGCTATTTGAAAATATCAGCTTTAATAATAAAAGGACATTACAGGATAATATAATCATAGAAATTATTCAAAAGAGCACATTCTCTTCAATCTGAAGGTTTATGGCTGTCAGAGTCTATACCTTGCAAATTCTGTTCCAATGTGTGTATTTTAAATAATGTTTGCATATTTTGGGTCTTCAGAAGAAAGGGGGTCTAACTATAGGCAAAACTAACATGTCTATAGGGTCTGCTATTTGATTCTCCTTAATCCTGGTAAGAAAGTAGACTAGCACTGTCCATTCAAAAAAAGAGTGAATTGTGACTTATGTATCCCCAGACAAATGAATGCATTATTCACATGTTCACAAGTTTATGTAAAGCAAAGTAAGCCTAATGAAGATTTATATCAGGATCTACTTCCTGACTAAAATGTATTATTACTTGGACTTATCATGCAAGGGAAGTGGTGGAAACCCCATCCTCTCAGCTATTAAGCTCCATGAAAAACAGATCAAAAAGCACTCTAGGGACCCATCTTTCATGGATTTGGTGAGGTGGCGGTCATGGATTTGATGATACAGTTGGTCATCTATCTTTGCAATTTTTGTAAGTGGGCGTAAGAAGAGAATGTGGCCAATGGAAAAGCTTTAATCATTGCCGAGTGTTCTTGTTAAGTAAATACAGCAATCTCTGGAAGGGGATCAGCATCCTATGTTAACCTTGGTCTTTTACATGAATTGATTTGAAACCTCTGGCTCACCCAGCAGATATCTCTCTACTGGGTCTCTACTGGTTTATTCATAAACCCAGTATGCATTCTTCTGCAGGGGTCTTTGCCGTGCGCTCTCATCCATGCTGAAATCTCCCAGTCATCCTGCACCTTCAGGGACTAGCAGAGTACCTGTCACAAAGAAGCCATTGGACATTTGTTGGTGGCAAGAAGGAATGGATGGATGGATAGATGAATGAATGAATGACAGAACTTGGTTTCATTCCTGGGAATTATATTGACGCGCCACCAACTCTTAATAAAGAATCCCAAATTTTGATACTACAGTCGGCTCTTTTCACTTGTTCTTTGCACCTCCTTTTTTCTGACCCTGATTTCCTGTTGTGTCTGCTTCTCTTTCTCTTTCATGCTCTCTCTCTCTCAAAGTTTCCTATCCTTAAAGGTGAGTATCAGTGGACTTAATGACATCAAAACTTTATTCTGACCAACAAAATCCATCTGGCTTTCTGTATTCTACTTTTAAAGACCTTTGACATAGGTTGTATTACTAAGTATTGCTACGTAGGTTTTCCAGTTTGGAAATCGGTGGAAAGGAGATAACTTTTAATTGTCTTTGAACTGGTCAGCTTAACAGTTAAACCTGGTACTCAGAGGCTATAATACAGAAAATCCACTTCTGGTTTGTTTTTGAAAAGGCAGCCATCCATTCCCTGAGCCAATATAAAACCTCTTTTATCTGAAAGTTTCTTTTCAACTCTAGTAATGTATAAAGACCGGGCTTTTCAGAGATGGACCACAAATGGAATTTTGGGGGCTCTAAGACATTTGTGTGAATATTTGTGATAATACATTGCAGCTGTTACCTGTAACCACAATATAATTTGTCCTTTCTGAACCTGGTAGTCAGGATGCATTCACTTTCTCATAACATAATTGTTTTAAGATTATCTCCTTAATGTGACATACAAAGCATATTTCAAATATGTCTCCTTAATAATAATATCATAATTAATAATTAAAATTTTTATATTTAAGATACATATTTTAATAATAAACATGAGCCTAATTTACTCTAAGTCATAGATTTACCTAAAATCACACATTGAATGGTAAACCATCAGGTCTTTCTAACCTTAACGAGCACATTATATGCCAAGACTTCTTAACAAGTTTAAAGATGACATTGCAACTTCACATTTAAAGTTTGAAAAATTACTTTTATTATCGGATTGTGGATAGGGTGGTTGAGACAGTTCAGCAAACTTCAAATGATTTTAAGAAAAGTTTCAGTGATACCTAATATGATGCTCTCTGAATTGTGAAACTTCTTTCATATGCATTTGAGTTTGTAAATTGCTTTCATTTCATTAAGAATGCTTGTCTGGTAAATACCTAGAGCTTTGCTGTGAGAAAAGCCCAGTAGGACAGATTCTTGTAGCCACCACTAATGATCATTTAGAACTCACAGCTGGGAGGTAGACTCAGCACTTCTGAATGACAAAAGTGAGCACTCCCCTGAAATATTCACTTGGGGCATAGCCTACATGACATCTCTTCGAAGAGGAAGCTGTATTGATTTCTTTCTTGGAAAACATACTCTTTGGGGGCTTTTTTCCCCTCAAGTTCAAAGAGAAGAAAAATGTAGTGCCATAGTTTATTTTCACATACACAGTATGTTTGTCTTTTTTTTTTTTTTTTCTTAAGATTTTAATTTATTTGAGAGGAAGGGAGGAGCAGAGGTGGAGAGGGAATCTCAAGCAGACTCTGCACTGAGCACAGAGCCTGACAAGGAGCTTGATTCCCTGACCCTCATATCAGGGTCTGAGTGGAAATCTGATGCTTAATGGACAGAGCCACCCAGGTGCCCCAGTTTTGTTTTGTTTTTATTTTTTAGGCCTTTGTGTATGAAACTTTCCTTCTTCAGCCCTTGTGTGCTTACCTAAAAACAAATGGAACAGACACCATCCGATGAGAGGTAATTTTATAATTTCAGATATACTCAGAGGAAACTGTTTTTGCCTGCTTCTGCAGCTTCACCTACTGGTAATATCCAAAGGTCTTTAACAGGTAACTAAGTCTCTCTCTCCACAATGGGCAATAAAACAGAAGAATCCAATGAGAGAGAAAGATATGGACTTGTATGTCTGTAAGATGTACAGGGCTGGTATCAGATCTCTGGCACAAGTTCTGACTGGGGTTTAGAAAGGAGATGGATCTTTTGGTGCTTTAGAGCAACATGAATGAGACTTGATGTGGTCCTATCCTCCCCGGGGAGAGGCATGATGGGAAGGGAGCACATGGACCCACCCCACTGCATAGCACACAGTTGGGCCAAATGAAACAGTACCTTCTTCCTCTGGTTTGGTTTGTTCTCCATGCCTCCTGCCTTTGCTTATGCCTTCTCCTAAATTTTTACTCATCTTTCAAATCCACCTTCTCCCCCAGAAGTTTCTCTTCAAGCTCTCCTTGAAAACTAACTTTTTTTTTTTTTTTTTTACATTTCTTAGGATACTTACCACTTAAGGTATTTTATTTTAGTCATTTCTTAGTGTGATTGTTTTATTTTTCCTGCTTAGATTGTCATAGCCCTGTGAAAGGATTATGACTCATTTGTTCATTTATTTTTTTTAATCTGACATAATATGTAGTTCTGTGTACTTCCTTCAAGAGGCTTTCAAATTTTATTACATTTAATTGGCTCTTCCTGTTGAAGCAAACGTATTAACTTTCCTGGATGCATTGAGAAAATTTTAAGAAGTCTTTGATCATTATTAAGAGTCAGTTATAATTTGAAATAGGTGGCTTTGAAGCCTGGTTTGATGATCTATCAAAAAATTATACCCGAACAATCTGAGCAGACTTAACTAAAGATATGCTGAGAATGTAGACGTCTCTCCAGTTCTAATAAATATTTCTTTTTCAATGTCAAGGTAAATATTGGCAAAAGAAAGCCTAATTTATGATAGCTACAAACGTGTACCTTCAATTTCCCTTGGAATCAGTTGAGATTTTCAGTATTATATTTCTAATCTACTTACTCAACACCCAGTCAACTCAACACTGTCTCTGTGGAGGGCTCTGGGTTTTTGTAGAGGGTACATTCTGGGGACCTTGAATAATTTGCTGATTTTTATAATTTCATAAAAACTCCATGGTGGTAAATCTAAATGCTATCAGCTAGTTCGTCATGAAGAGTGGATAGGACACAATGATATTGAGCATGGCCACCATTTAGTTGTGTGGAATCATTCACTAGCTAAGTGAACCACTGACACGTAATCTTTTAGACCCCATCAAAATAGCATATTATTATCTTGGGATAATTCATAGATAAATGAAATAACACATTTTAAATTAATGGGTGCCCCAAATTTACCATTTTAGCCTATACCATGCACAGGAGATTGTGAAATGGGACCACAGGTCATAGAAAGGTGAGTATAATACCAACTTTCTCCTGAGCACAAATAGCATTGATTAAAGGATAATGTGAGGAAGGTGCGCTGAGGAAAAACAGTTGCCCTTATCTGGCAATACAGTGGAAGTCTTCATGAAAAAGAAAGAATTTGTGTGGGGTCATCAAGGATGGTCAGAGAATAAAATTGTGGGTCAGGAATTGATCTACGATGGAGGGAAGAGTTGAGAAGGAAAATCAGGTTTGGGTGCTTCTCCGACTCCTGTAGTGAGTTTTGCTCTGAGCCCTATCATTCTAAGTCAGCCAACTTTGTAAGTATCTCATCCTTTCCTGAGTTCAGTGTCTCCAGAAGTGTCTCTCAGGATTTGCTTGAACTCCCTGCTTAATCCATGTAGCTATGAGATAATGTCTTCTCAAGGCATTTCACCCCCAAATACAAACTGCTGTGGGAAGATTGATGTCATGTCACTCTGAGACTCCCTGGTCTTTCCTTACTGAATTTGGAATTATTTAGCACTCCTATTCCTATTGTGATACATTACACATCTATATGTATCAGTGGTTAACCTCAAATTATTTATTTTGAAAGGGGGCTTTTAGTATGTAACACCAATAAGAAAATAGTAATACAAGTTTAAATAATAACACACTTTAAAAAACACTTTATTGAGCCTCCAGGACCAGGAAAACTATAATTTGAGCCCCAAGACCAGGGCCTGGGGGTGGAGGGATTGAAGGGGACATTGCTTCTGGGCTCTGTCCATTTAAAAAAAAAAAAAGAACAAAACAAAACCCCACTTTATTGTAGTATGAATGACATGTAAGAAGCTGTACGTATTTAAAATATGAAAGTCGATGAGGTGAGGGATGAGTATATACCAGTGAAACCATCACCACAATGAAAGCCATAAACATATTCATCACCTCCCCAAGTTTTCTCCCACTCCTGTTATTACTATTACTATTATTATTATATTGTGGAGAAAACATTTAAGATCTACTCATTTATCAAGTTTTAAGTATGCAATACAGTATTGTATTTTACAGAATTAATATTATGTAAATTATGTGCATTTGCATATTTATATAATATATATCATATATAAGTAATTATATATGATATATAATTATAATATAATAATATAAAATAACTACGTATATTTTATAAGTATGTTTTACAGTAAATTAATTACATAATATATTTGTATAATTATGCATATTACATAATAGTATTTTACATGTTAGATCTTTTTCTTTTCAGCTTTAAGAGGGCTGCATTTCAATAAGCCTTAAATTATATATATTTTACTTTTTTAAAAAATATTTTATTTACTTATTCGTCAGAGAGAGAGAGAGAGAGAGTGCACAGGCAGGGGAAGAAGCAGGCTCCCCAATGAGCAAGGAGCCCGTGTGTGACTTGATCCTAGGACCTGGGGATCATGACCTGAGCCAAGACAGACATTTAGTAGAATGAACTATCCAGGCATCCTAGATTATACATATTTTAATTAGGAAAAAAGTTTTGGTTGAATCCAAAATGATTGTTTTTATCATCCATTTCTATGAAATCTACAAGAAGAGAAGTAAAGAATAAGCAAACACTTTTTAAAAAATATTTTACTTATTTGACAGAGAGAGATCACATGTAGGCAGAGCAGCAGGCAGGGACAGAGGGGAAAACAGGCTCCCCGCTGAGCAGAGAGCTCCATGCAGGTCTCAATCCCAGGATCCTGAGATCATGACCTGAGCCGAAGGCAGAGGCTTAACTCACTGAACCACCCAGGCACCCCTTTTTCTTTTTTTAAAGATTTTATTTATTATTTATTTGAGAGAGAGATAGAGAGAGAGCAGCAGAGGGAAGAGCAGAGGGAAAGGGAGATGCAGACTCCCCACTGAGCTTAGAGCCAAGCATGGCTGGATCCAGGGACCCTAACATAATGACCTGAGTGGAAACCAAGAGTCAGGTGCTTTAGCTGACTGAGCCACCGGGCACCCCAAAGCAAAAACTTTTTAATACTTGTCAATACAATTTTGTTAAAAAAGGAAAAGTATATTAAGCTCTGGTAAGCCACTTTACAGTTTTGGAAAATCAAAAATATAATTTCAATATGATACCATAATACCACATCCATTTAAGATATCAGATATATTTTAAACTAATTTTTAACACTGATCTTAGTGGCTCAAGTGTTTTCTCAGCTATCTTGCTATTTTGGTGTTGGATAATACAGAAGATATATTTAAGGAACAGCAGAAGGGACAGTTTAAAAGAGTGAGACCATCTTAAACGTATGATGGGGTTTTGGCCTCTACCACACACAACTGACCTGCATCCACGCCTCTTCTGCAGGTTAGGCTCAGTATCCTTTCTTCAGTAGGTTGACCTTGTGCACTGCCATGTTCCAAGGGTTGAGGTCCTGAGACAATGCTGAAGGCTTTGGAGTGATGATTTCCTCCACAGAACCAAAAAACAAAGTGAGAAATTCAGGTTGTAATAGGAAGAACTCATTCCTTCTGCCCGTGTTTATTTTCCACTATGTTCTATAGTTAAGGGAGCAGTGGCTCTTCACTGTAATTCCTACTCTGCCTGACTCCAGATTGTTCTTGGCCCCAGCTGTAGGCATCAGTCTTGTGTCAGTAAGAATCCAGTAGGCTCTGAAGGGTGACCTGCTACTGAGTAAGTGTAGCTTAGCTCTCTAGCTGGGAGCTGGGATCAGCATGGCATAAAGCTGTTCTCAGCACGTCAGTCCATATATAGAGAATTATGGTTATTTGTGGTTAGTCTACTTAAGTCCAAACTCAAAACATTTTCTCTTTAAATTCTGGGTCTGTAACTAGAAAGCAAACTTCAGCTAGATTTTTACCTTCTTCTAACAATTACTTATTGTTAAAAATATTCTAATTTACTTTCTATTTTTTCCTTCAGTTATTATGGGGGAAATAGAGGTTTTACGTATTTAACATTACATATTTGAGACATTTTACTTTTAAATAAGGAACATAATTTAAGATCCTACAAAATTCGGTAACATTAATTAGGTTCTATTTTTTAAACTGTGTTAGTAACATATACTGTGTGCCACCACTTAAGAGAAATTTTCAGTGAATGATAGTAAAAATTGGCTTTGCCTAAATTCTTTTTCTGGTTTACTTACAATAGAAGTAAAACCATATTGACATTTCAAAGCTTCTTCATCCATGTTATTTACACTTTTTGGTTTACTGAGTTTTTTTTAAACTAATCTTTTGATCTTTTGTTTAGCATCTTACAGTTATTGGGCTGAAAAATATGTAACCTTCACATTCCATAATTAGCTGTTAACAAGATTTTGATACCCTGTGGAGCAGAGTGTACCTCTGGAAAAGAGATTTATTCAAGTTTAATGAATGATTTATAACAGCATTTCTTATTGAAAAAAGAAAGTTTTGTAACCCCCAGGCTTGGGAACATCATCTTTTTCTCAGCACTAAGGTGTATTTATAAGGAAATCAAAGAATTATAATGAAAATATCAGAGTTTTTTGGAATATTTTCCACCTATGAATCCTGCAGGCATTACAAATACCAATTATAATTTCAGTGAGTCCTTGTCAGTGTTTTTTTAAATTTTTCCAATCATACCAAGTTGTGTCATCTAAAGAAATCAGAATTAAACTGCTTGTTTTCTGAACCAGCAGAGGGAAAGCTGTATGAATAATATGAAAAATAAATAATCATTTTAATTTATTTTCAATTCGTTTTTGAATTCACTTTCTTTTTATAGGGAAAAGAAAAGTATTTCCGACAGAAATGCAAAAGATAACTGAGATAGCTGTGACTATTATGTCACCAAATATATAAACATACTTTATTATTTATATGGCTAGTGGGGTTACCAGATTTAGAAAAAAGTATGAGATACATAGATTTGAGTTTCAGAAAAGTAACAGGCTTTTTAGTATTGTGTGGTAGTTAAATTTATGCATCAATGTGATTGGATCATAGAATGGTCAGGTATCTGGCTAAACATAATTTCTGGGTGTGTCCATGAGGGTATTTCTGGGAGAGATGATAAGGATTTGAACTGGTAGATTGAATCAAACGGACTGACCTCCCCGGTGTGGGAGAGTATCATCCAATCTGTTGAGGTCCTGACTGGAATAGTGAGATAGAGAAAGGAGGAATCTCTGCTTCCTTGTATGAGGTGGGGGGACAGGGATCTTGCCTTTGGTGCTCTTGGTTCTTGGACTGTCAGATCTGGACGGGGATCTATACCATCAGCTCTCTGGTTCTCAGGCTTTTGACCTACACCACCTGCTTTCGTGTGTCTCCAGCTTGCAGACAGCAGATGGTGGGGTTCCTCAGCCTCCATAATTGCATGATCCAGTTTCTTATAACAAATCTCTTTATATATCTATTATATACCTTATAATAATTCTCTTTCCATCTCTCTCTCTCTCCTTTTGATTCTGTTTCTCTGGAGAACCTTGACTAATTCATATCAGTCTATGTCTCTGATATTACATGTAGCATACGTAAATGCTAAAATTATTGCTTGTTTTTTTCACAACTTTAGGAAGAAATTTTAATATGTCTCCATCCAATTGGTCCCCACCAATCTTCCAGACTTTCAGGAAATGCACAATGGGGAAAGAAAGATAAGGCGAAAGATAAACATTCAGGAATGGTAGATATCCTTAAAAACACCCACTGGGTCTTAAGGAACCTGTTACTGACCCTCTCTGACCTCTTCAGAGCAAAGATCTTCATCATTCCATGCAGAAGCCAGAAATTCTTCTCCCTCTTTAGTGAACTTATTAGAGATGATAGCAAGTAGCAGAAAATAAAACAAACAAAACAAGAAATCTCGCTTTTCAGGTGTCTCCTCTATTCCTGTGTAGTGTAATCTTCAGAGCATTAACTGACATTCTACCATAAAATCACCATAAAATTCATTTTAACTTGGACAATGACGGAGTTAGCCAGGAAAATTCTGTTCTTGTGGCAATACCCATTTCCAATCATAAGATTAAAAGCCAAGTCTTTGACAGATATTAGGGAACTTATATTATTTGGACTTAAATGATTCCATCCTAATTTCAGTTTCCAGCTGCTGGTTATAGAATCTGTACAAGATTTAGGCACCTCAGCTCATTATAGCTCTGTACACCCACGATTTCTCCATGTATTATAAATGTTACATTAATCAGAGGCACAAAGGAGAAAAAATGGATGTCAATTCTGGGAAGGAGCAAGGTACTAAGGGTCACTGTTAAATTTAACAACTCAATTTATTGGCAACTATTTTTAAAGCACTTTCTTAACTCTCTCCATTCTTTAAATTAATTTTTAACATGCAGTCATGTTCTAACTCTCATACCTTTTTTTTTTCTTTGCAAATGTAGTGCATTTTTTTTTCCTCACCCTTATCTGTTTAATGTTTATATTTAGCTGGTTGTATTAATGGATCAGGACTCTGAAGACAACAGTTGCCAATCTTTTTTTCATTCTATCGTAAAAACTGTGAAAGAAAAAAAATTACTTCAAAGTTGTTTTGTTTTTCTGTGTCTTTGAAATACATTTTATCTTTCTGCTATTAGTCCAGTTCTTTTTCTAGCATTCTAAGACCTGTCCATATCAATAATCTTAGTCATAGAAATCGCTTGGGCTTTTAAGGATTACATAGTTTTTTGAAAATGTGTTGGGCAATCAACTGAAAGCACATCTAAACCTCGTCCTATTTGTCATTGTTATTTTCTATATTAAAAGCATAGCCCTTTATTATTATTAAGGATCAATATATATAATAATTTATGTTGTCACAAATTGTAATCCTATATATTTGATCATGGAACTATTTGGTCAAATGAAATGTTACAATAAAACCTAGGCAAGGAATACCTAGAAAAGTGGATCCTCTCCAATTGAAGTGCCCTTACTCCTTTAGTTTCACTGTGGGAATTGCTGGGAAGATTTCATAAACCTTCTAGAATTCCCCAAACCATGTTTTGAAGTACAGCTCCTTCTACACATATTATAGTGTAACCACAATTACGAAAGGAAACAAGAAATGGGAGTTGATTCATTCATTTGCTGTTTCCTAAATGATCTCTCCTATATAAAATTCAAACAGACATTAGATATTTACACACCAGGTGAAACATTTCTAGAGTCCTCCACCTCATTCTAGACACACCTCTCTTCAGGTCATTACACGGTGTTATTACAATGGTTTGAATATCTATCACAGACTGTGAGCTGGGATGTGCACCCTGAAGCACCGTATCTGGTCCCGGATGCCCTAGTGTGTCCTCTGGGACTGGCTGGCATAGACGTCCTGCAACTGTTGAGGGTGGGACCCAATATTTCAAGTGGCTAAGGCTCTACATTTTCTTGAGGTGGGGACTACCACTGCCATACAAATTCTGCCCGTGCACCAGGCTTCCTTGGTATCTTTCCTTCCAGTCTGACCTGCACATTGAGAGTCAGAGGCAAGGACCTGGTGGCTGTTCTATCTCTGCTCTAATGGATGTTTTACACAAATAGAAATTTAAAGCATTTTCTTATAAGGTAAAGTCATGAATTGCTCCCTACCCTATTTTGTCTTCTCTTCTGTCCCCAATTTTTTTTAATTTCCTTCACTGGTGTCTTCCCCACTCTTCCCAAACCAACAAACTGCACAAAGTAACTCTACTTCTTTCCTCTAATTAAAAAATAAATTATCTCCACAAGTAATTTAAACCAGAGCCTAAGCATCATTCTCTACAATTTCTTCCTTAACAAAACATACATTTTTGGTCACTTATATTTCTAATAATATAGACTCCAAGTTTGATTAAATCTTACATTTGTTCATGAATTTAGAACTATAAACCTCTTTCAGTTTAAACTATCTGGTTGTTTTTTGATAACTCGTGAGAATTTTCCTGACAAGCAGCCACAATTTATGGATTCATTGTAATTACATTTTCTTCATCTACTTAGCTCACATGCAAACTTCAAATTCTGTTCTCTTGGAAAATGCTTCTGGCTCACGTTCTCCCATCTCAACACCTCAATCTGATTTGGACCCTCTGGTTTGTTCTCACAAATTATGTGTGCTTACCTTAAACTGTAAGCCCTTGGACGTCAAGGCCCATCTCAGCTGACATTTTATCCTTAGTGCTTTGCATAGGACATGGAGCATGGCAGGTATAAAAGAGAAAGGTAAAAAAGAAAAAAGAAAAAAATCCTATACCTGTTATGTAGGTGTACTATGTCAGACGTTCATCATTCAGAGATAAGGATTGATGTCTGCCACCTAATGGGTTGCCAATACATCTAAATAAATAATTATATATTTAATAAGATTTTAAAGACATAAATCAAATGTGAAAGATTCATGGAAATGAAGGAGGGAAGAGAGTGTTTAACTCTCATAGCATGAGGAAAAACCACAGAGACACGGAATTTAAACTAAAACCTGGGGATAAAGTGTATCAAGGAGAAAAGGTGCAGGGCATATGCTGGGTATTTGGGACATTATCAGAATTCATCAAACCTCAGACACCTTGTATTGTAAGCTACACAGTTAAAATTAAGACTTAATTTTTTAAAAAATATTTTATTTATTTATTTGACAGACAGAGATCACAAGTAGGCAGAGAGGCAGGCAGAGAGAGAGGAGAAGCAGGCTTCCTGCTGAGCAGAGGGCCCAATGTGGGGCTTGATCCAGGACCCTGGGATCATGACCTGAGCTGAAGGCAGAGGCTTTAACCCACTGAGCCACCCAGACGCCCCAAAATTAAGACTTAATTTTAAAGGATGCCTGGGTGGTGCAGCGGGTTGGGTGATTGATTGTTGGTTTCAACTCAGGTTGTGATCTCAGGATCATGATCTCTGGGGTCTTGGAATCAATCCCCATGTGAGGCTCCGAGTTCACTGTGGAGTCTGCTTGGGTTTCTCTCTCTTCCTCTCCATCTGCCCCTCCCCTTTGTATTCTTTCTATCTCTGTTTCTCAAGTAAATATCTAAATCTTAAAACACGCACACAGAGACAATTTTAAAAATGTGTATTGTGAAAGAATTTGCATGTACTGATTATTTTTTGTAGTTAAAATTTTATTAGAACCTGGCCTTGTGTATGTCCAAATTAAATTATATAATTAAGCGGCTGACTTAGGCTTATTATTTTGAGTTAAAATCAGTTCTAAACTTGTGTTCACCAATGGAAGATTTGAGAAAAATTAAAAGTAATTTTTAATTTATTTTTATTTTTTAGAGAGAGCAGGCAAACATGCAAACATGGGGTGGGGAAGGGCAGAGAGAGCATGAAAGAGAGATTCTTAAGCATGTCTCACACCTGGTGCGGAGTCTCACATTGGGGCTCAAACTCAGGACGCTGAGATCATGACCTGAACCAGTATCAAGAATTGGCTGAGCCACCCAGGCACCCCAAGAGTTACTCTAATTATAGGTTTAACTTAATGGATTTATATCAACTCATTTTTATATCAACTCAGATTTACATCAACTCAATTTTTATCAACTCATAAATTGTTTTAAATATTTATCATTTAGTTTATCAATTCTTATACATTTTTCATATTTGAGACACATGGATCCCTGAAATCAAGAGGTGTCTTTCAATCAATGGCATGTCATAGTTTAATTGGCAGCTTTTTCCTTTTTTGGAGTTATGACTGGTTCTCATATTCACACTAGTTCTCGTCTCTATATGTCACTATGAACACTTAGTTAGCAAATACTGAACCATTGTTCCTGGAGAAAATATAAGATTAGGTTCTTATGAGCCTCTGATCACCTTTTCGTGAACAAATCAATTCATAATCTTGTTTTGTGCTTCTATTTAAAGATAATGTATTTAATATATATTGTTGATTCTTTAACATTGAACTCACGGACAATAGCCAAGATCAGTCTAATATACTTACTTTCTTCATCAGACACAATGCAGTCTAGTACTTAGAAACACTAGGCAGCCATTGAACACTGTGCTTGGGACCCATTTTAAACAGAGAAATCACCAAGAAAACCACAAAAATGCAAAAAAGAAAAAAAATGGCACAAATAGACTATAGAAAGGATACTTGTTTATGACAACTGAAACAAGAACACAGAATGTCATCTTCTTTGACCTCAGCTGGGCAGGAAATAAAAACTTTCCCTGCTCTGTACATTCATGTGCCTGCGAATGACTCTGAACATGCCACAGACATTGACTTTAGAGTTACAAACAAATTGTAGCAAATACGCAAATTTGCAAATAAGAAATCTGTGAATAACATGGGTTGATATAAAATGACATATCACATCTTATAAACAATAAACAACAAAATATAAAATGACGTTTCTTATAATGAAAGCTATTAATAGGTTTTGTAAATAGATAGGCTTTGTAGTTAGTCCAGGTAAAATAGTTTAAAAGGAATTAAAATATATCAAAATTAAAAAAGCAATTGTTGAGATTCCTGGGTGGCTCCGTCTTTTGGGCCTCTGACTCTTGATTTTGGCTCAGGTCATGATCTCCAAGTCCTGGGATCGAGCCCCAGGTTGGGCTCCCTGCTCAGCATGGAGTCTGCTTGGAATTCCCTCTATCCCTTTCCCTCTGCCCTTCCCCCCACACTCATGCTCTCTCCCTCTAAAATAAATACATAAAATCTTTGAAAAAAAACCCTAAATTGTTGGAAAATTCTCCATTTTAAAAGTTTTCAAATGGGACCAAAAATTCAAAAATTCTTGAAAAATAATTGCTGAAATCAGCTAAAGTTACACATAGAATATAATTTACAAACTGGACTTAAAAACTTGATAAGGAACTAATAATTCAAATTGGTAACTTTAATAAACCAAACATTAATTTTTAAAACAGAAACACCTGAATAGTCTTTCCTACTTGTAACAGGCACACTTAAATTCACTATAAATGATGAAAAACAATCCAGAAGGAGAGTAGAGTAAGAACAGAGGCAAGGGGAAGTGAAATAGCCTTACATATTTTAGAAACTAGGGTGCAGAGTGTATCTGGGGGATAGTAGACAAGGTATGAGAGAGAGATAGAAGCTAGAGTAAGATGGTTATAGTGTTAGAGGAAAAGAGGGATTTCAGATAGGCACTCTTGACCAGGGCTCTGGGCACTGCATGCAATAGATGTGACCATCCCAGAGAGAAGTGACTCACTAAAAATTAGAAATTCCCAGATTTCTAGAATTTGAAGATAGTCTTAAACCCCACAAAAGGATCAGTTTTAGATAGAATGAGAAGTACTGGGGGAGATTTTGTCTTTGGAGAAAGCTGTACTTTGAGACTCCTGGAGAGGGGGGGCACAAAGCAATGATGCCTGCCTCCCACCCTGGTTCCAAGACATTTGGGTTGATAAGTGGACTTGCTGGAAGAGTGAGAAAGAGCTATGGCTATAATGAGACTGAACCGTTCTGCCAAAATGTGTCAAGGAAGAAAGAATTCATGACCCTTTCCCTTGGGTGAGAGTTGGGACATACTGGTCATGTGAGTGACATGGACGTTCATCTTAGAATCTCTCAACTTCTTCCTGGAAGAATTGCCTGGGAGTCCAGTGGAAAGAGTTTATATGGAGAAGAACTCTGGGGGAAAAAACAAAAAAAACACACAAACAAACAAAAAGCAACAATCAGAAAACAGAAAACACAAATCAAACAAAATCCCCAGAGGCTATGGGTGGAGGATAGGGAGGAACAGAATATACCTTTCTATGGAACAAGTATTGTGGCTGGATGGGCCCATCATGGAGTCTTCCAAGGAATCCGTGGTCATGCACTATGAGAAGGAATGAGCTCTGACAAATAGGTCAGGCTCACATAGTGCAAAACCATCTTACTAAAGCCCAGGGAAGAAATAATGGAGTCAGACAGTGCTAGGTTTACTAATTTGCTGTAGTAAGGGAAACTTTACACCACGAGGAACTGTGGGGTCAATGAGCATAATGGATGTAGGATGTACTTGTGATAGGGCTTGGCTTGAACGGGTGACTTTGGGGAGGTCTTAAGAAAGTGAGGTCTTATAATGGGTTGGAAACTATCAGAAAGCAGTAAATAATTTGATGATGGGCCTCTTAGTACCTTTTATAAAGGGGATAGGAGTAATAAAGTGGCATAGAGTTGTCATTGGTAAAGAACTGATGGTTCCTGGTGTTAACCAGGCAAGACAAATGTTTGGTTCTTTTCGTGGTTTTCTAGTGCCTTGTTTGTGTCTCCTCCCATCATAGTCAAGGAGTAACCTTTTCCAATATTGATATTGAATGAAATTGTTTATGTCTAGTACCAAGTTAGTTGCCAGGCCTGCTACATGGGGATTCTCAGCTATTAGGAGAATTATTTTTTTTAAAGATTTTATTTATTTATTTGACAGAGACACAGCGAGAGAGGGAACACAAGCAGGGGGAGTGGGAGAGGGAGAAGCAGGTCTCCCGCTGAGCAGGGAGCCTGATGCGGGGCTCAATCCCAGGATCCTGGGATCATGACCTGAGCCGAAGGCAGCCGCCCAATGACAGAGCCACCCAGGCACCCAGAAAATTATTTTGTTTTCTTTTGTTTTGTTTCATTCTGATTTACTTAAAAGAGTCAAATAAAAATGTGCTACTCTATCTTCCTCTTTTTCCATCACATTAAACCACTAAGGAGGGGGTCATTTACAATTTTAGATGTGGATTGGATGGCAAATAGGGAAGAATATGTATGTGGCTGGAGAAGTCAATGAGAATTCATGTCCTGAAGAAGGCAAATGACATGAACCTGTAGGCAGATGACAAATCTGCAGTTGATCGACATCTGACATCCTCTTTGGATGAGAATTTAAGGCATGGTTTATATTTTTCACTGGTTAGTCTAAATCTTGACTTAACTCACAACTTAGAGTGACCATAAAATGTTATATGAACCATGTATAATCAGGAATATCATGACCTGCTTGAATTTCCATCTGGAAGCAGTCAAAATTAGCCATGTGAAGATAGCTTAAGAAAGTGGGAGACAAGAATAAATTTTCACTTTGAAAACATCCTGAGAGTCAGGAATGGTCAATGCTCCATATACTTTCTTTTCTCTGGTTTCTCCTCCCCTGGTCTCACACTTCACCAGGCACGGGCATATAGGCTTAACATTGTCAAGGCATAGACTTCCAATCCAGTATAGCTAAGTCATGAATCTTCCCAATGCCTTGGTTTTCCTCCCTAATTAAGTAGGCTTGATACCCATAGTATATAACAGAAACTCAATATACATTGAATGAGTGAAATTGTTCAAGCACAAAGAGACAGTGTAATTAAATAGTTTTGTACGATTACCCAATTCAGAGCCCAGTCAAAAGCCATGTATATAACTCTCTTTGGTTAATTATGTAAAATATTTCATAGAAAGGATTTCTTTTGCTGTTGTTTTTAAAAGTTTTTAAAGGTTTATGGAGGTAGACTTTAAATCATTAAAACTCATCCATTATAAATACAGAGTCCAATGCATTTTGACCAACATATACAGACATAACCCATAAACCATCACCTCAAAAATTCCCTCATGCCCCTATGTAATAAATCCCCTCCCCCAACACCCCGCCACTAACAACACTCATCTGATTTTTATCCCTGGAGTTTTGTATTTTCTAGATGACATACAAAAGGAATCATTTGGTAGTTATCCTTTTATGTCTGGCTTTTTTCACTGAAGATAATAGTTTGAGATCCATTCTTTCTGTTACATATCACAGTGGTTTTCTTTTTTTATGCTAGATAGTTTTCTACTACACAGATCTGTCACTTGATGGACACTGGGGTTGTTTCTAGTTTGAGGCTGTTAGGAACAGCTGTTATATAAATGTTTAGTCTTGTGTGCATAGATGTTTTAATGTCTCTTGAGTGAATATGTAAGAGTTGGATTGCTAGGTTGATGCTTGGTAAGTGTATAAAACACTGCCGAGTGGTTTTCCAAAGTCAGTGTGTCATTTTGCTTTCCTATCAGCAAGGCCTGTGAATTCCAGGAGGTGCCTCAACTTCCTCTGTACCTGGTACTCTTGTTCTTGTTTTTAGTATCTTCTAACCAGTCTCATCAGTACTGACATCCCACTGTTTTTATTTTGCAATTTTAATTTGAATTTCTCTGATGATGGTTGATATTTAGCATATTTTCTTTTCCTGTTTTTAAATTTAATTTTATTTTTTCAGTGTTCCATGATTCATTATTTATGCACCACATCCAGTGCTCCATGTAATACGTGCCCTCCCTAATACCTGCCACCAGGCCCTCCTGACCCCCCACCCCTCTCCCCTTCAAAACCCTCAGGTTTTTTTTGTTTGTTTTTTTACTATTTGTATCTCTTTTTTGATAAAGTATTTAAGTCTTCACCCATTTTTTTTAAATTGGGTTTTGTCTCTTCTCATTATTGCCATATAAGTGTTCCTTCTATGTCATCAATGTATATGGCAAATATTTTTCCTGAGTATGTAGGATATCTTCATTTTTGCAAACTTTTTTTTTAAATAGAAGTTTTAGTGTTAGTGGAGTATCATGTTTCAATATAGAGTATCATGTATCAATATTTAAAATATATTTGCTTCTTGCATTCTAAGAAACATTTTGTCTAACTCAAGATTACAAAGATTTTCTTCTTTGGATTTCTCTCCCCTACCCCAGAACCTATGATCACTTCAAGCTTATGCATAATGTTAATTTTTTTCTTTCTTCTGATGCTTTGTTTAATTTGCTTTATTCTCATTTCCTAGGACAGAAGCTTACTTAGTTCATTGATATGAGATATTTCTCTCTTCCTAACAGTGTTTAATGCTATTTGTTTCCATCTAAAAACTGCTTTTAGATGTACCCCACCAATGTTGATGTGATATGTTTTGATTTCTGTTGAATTAAAAATGATTTCTAATTACTTGATGCTTGAGTCATGGTAGGATAGGAAGGGATTTTTATTCTTTTGTTCACACACACACACACAAACACTACCAGCCCCAGTATTAGGAGGATTCTAGGACTCTGGACTTCAAAAGTGGGGCTTTCTTAGTATTTTTGCTTCTGTTTTGTTTTAAGTTGAATTGTCTCCCATTCTCAAATTCAAATGTTGAAGTCTTTACCTCCTTTACCTCAGAATCTGACCCTTTTTGGAATTAGGGGCATTGCAGATGTATTTAGTTAAGATGTAGCCATTAGGGTGGGCTGATGGAACTTACGTCCTTATAAGAAAAGAACACTTGGACACAGACACACATGCAGGGAGAGCGCCACGGGAAGACAAAGGCAGAGCTCAGGGCCATGTTTCTACAAGCCAAGTAACACTAAAGATTGCCAGCAAACCACTGGAAACTCAGGGAGACACATGGAGGAGATTCTTTCATTACAACCCTAGAAAGAAACCCACACAGCTGACACCTTGATCTTGGACTCTTAGCCTCTTGCACTTTGAGACAATAAATTTCTCTTGTTTCAACCACTCAGTTTGTAATATTTTATTATGGCAGCCCCAACAGGCAGTAGATACCTCCGTGCGACAGATGAATTCTGCATAGGATCTCTGAAGGTTCTGGGGTAGGGGAGAGTTTCTACCCTTCCTCCAGCGGTGGCAGACTTCTGCTTGGTATGGGTGAGTGCAGGACCCTGGACCCACAAGGTTTTTAACTTCTTCTTCTCCAGAAGTAAAAGGGATTTTCTTCTATGTGTCCATCAAAAGCCACCCATTTTTGCCTGGGTCTCTGTGGCCTGAATATTTCCTGCATTCTCACCCAAACCAACAGCTTCAGATATAGGATTCTTACTCTAGAAGAGTCCTGGGACTTGAGAGAGAAGTTTGTGTCTTTTGGCCAGCGGCACCTGGTTTCATCAGCACACCTGCACCGCAGAGGGGAATTGCTCCAGTCTTCGGCCTTGCCAGAAATCCCTCAGTCCTTTTTGTGAGTGTTAGGTGCAGCCTGTGAAAGAGAGCTCATCCATGAGTGCTTTCATACTTCCTTTGCCTGGGGGTTTCCATTCTTAACTGATTTGCCAGCCTACCCTCAAACTTTAGGAATTGGTTAACATTCTAGCTAACTGCTTTTGTCTCTGATTCTATGGCACCAGGCTGGGCCTACCTTGAAAGAGTTTGCCTGTCCCCACTTCTCAGAGAAACTTGACACTTTGGAATTCAGTTTGCTTTATTGATTTTCAAAATCAGTGGGCTCAAAAAAAGGAGTAACTTGGTAGACTATGTGGTTTTTCCCTCATGGTTGGGGTGACAACAGTTATAGTAGTGTTTGTGTGTGTGTTTGTGTGTGTTTTTCTATATACCAGCTAGAGACAGAAGAGACATTTTCTTCACTCTTAGAGTTGGGTTGTTCTTTACTGTTACCTGGGAATCTATTATGCAATTTATGCTAAGTTATTAATTCTGTTAGGGTGATGGTCATTCATGCAGACTGTGCTGTAAGCTAAAATAAGGCCAATATGGAAATGAAGATTTGGCCGAGGTAAGTTTTCCAGCTTAGTGGTACTTCCAAAAGTATGATAGATTCCCTCCCTCCCCCAATCCCAAACGGAAAAGATCCATTGACACGTCAAGTCTCAAAACAGGATACACTTACTCTTAATTTTAATTAAGAGAGAGAAGACTTTTTTTGGTCAAATTTCCATTTAACTCCTTAAAATAAAACTCTTCCCATGTTCAGGAGCTAACTGGTTACTGTTAGATTTGGGTTTGAGATGTTGAAATCTGTGAATTGGGGTGATGGATTGGACTGGTCCCAGCTGGGGAATTTGAATGAAGCTACAGGAGCTCTAAAGTCATTGGACCTGATGTCCACAGACATCTACACCTTGATAACACGTTCTGAGAGTGGTATCAAGGATTTCCACACTAGCACAATGATGGTCCTCCCACAGTTTAGGCATTGGAACGTACATTTATAATCCTAGAAACATGTTCAAATTTCAACAACGTATACATTATTGTTGTATACTTTAAAGCACCATTAAATATGAATAATTTTGAAAATCTGGTGTAGGACAGGTACTACCTTAAAACATTAAAGAATTATATATTTCCCAAATATTAATAATTATTAATAATATTAAGTAAGGTAATATAGCTAATACTTTTGTGCCAAATATTGTATTATTGTCCTACATATATTGTCCAATATTTATAATAACAACAATAATAATTTGATGATATTGATGATAGCTAATATTTATTGAGTGCTCTTACATACCCCATATCCTACTAAGACCTTTACATACTTGATCTCATTTAATTCTCACAAAAGCTCTTTCATATATGTACTATAGTTATTGATATTTTATAAGTGAGAAAACTGATTTGTAGAAACATGATTTATCCTAAGGTATAAAACCAATAAGGGATAGAATAAGAATTTAAACCAATGTTGTATTTCATTACTAATATAAAAGGAACAGGTTTAGATCTCTAAGGAATATAGTTGGACTTCTTGGGTTAATGTATTTTTGATTATGTTGTTTATATGGAGCCTACAATGGATAGTGGAAGGAGTTCCGACTGCCCTCTGAGGCAGACCTTTCCAATAGTGGTGCAGTCCTTATATATTTCATTGCCTGGGTCAGTTATATAACTTGTTTGAGCCTTGACTTTCTTATTTGTAACATGGAAATGATACCATCTGTATTTTTTTTCCAAAATATTAGAGTATTTTTTCCAAAATATTAGAAGCTTGATCCATATATGACACCCTTTTCCAGTTTCTTTAATTAAGACAGGTTTCCACTCAGAACCCATTGACTGAAGAAGAGGCCACTACCCAGGAGAAAGGATGCTAAAACACAGTGGGAAGTGAACTTGGGTGAACTTGGCCAGGATTTCCCACGTCCTTCCCCAAACACAGTAATTACCACCAACACTGGTACGCTGTAGAATGGGGAACACAGAGTAACTTCAGGACTATTGGATTTGGGTCATGGTTGGCATTGATATCTGGAGACTGAAAGCATCATCATGGCACCCCTATTAGGGTAGAAATGAATGTAAGGTGAAGAATAAAGTCCCATTCCAGGACTGGTTCATAGCAGGTTTACAGAGTCAGAAGGATTATCCTGGTAAATACCAAGAGAAAGGCAGAGGGAAATGTTTGCCAAAAAAATTGAGGAGGAAAATCATAGCTGGGTACAGAAATAACATGTAGTTTTGAATGAGATGAGAGCTGATGTAAAGTGGGAAAGTGGCCAGAAACATGAGAGAGCATTAAATATGGACCTTGCATCATGAAGCCCTTATATTCTGATACAGTTTTATAGGCAATGGAGTCATAAACAGATATTTTAAAAAGGAGAGATGTGAACACATTACAGACCCAAAGGATCACTGTGGCCATGTTACAAGGGGTATAATCAGCACCAATGCTGAGGACAAGGAAAGCATGTGGATGGCCAATGTTACAATACAGGAGAAAAGTAGGCAGAACTTGAAGCACCTAGCCCTAGCCAGAAGTTAAAAGATTCAGAAGATTTGAAGAAAGCATATATAACAGTGTTTGGTGACTAATTAGTTATCTAGGAGAGAAAGAAGTAACAGCAATTTCTAGGTATCTGGCTGGGGCAACTGGATGAACAATGGTGTCATTAATTAAAACCTGAAATGGAGAGGAGGGAGCTTGGCAGGGATTGCAGGAGTTCAGGTTTGGACATACTAGTTTGGAGATGTTCAAGAGATGATACCATGCAATAGGGAGTTGAATATATATATATATGTTGAATATATATAAATATACAAATAGATGGCTTTTGAATTCAGTGCAGAAAATCAAACTGTCTATACAGATTTGGATGCCACCGGGAAACATATGTTTCTGTTGAGGGTATAACAGTGGATGAGCTTGTCTGGGTCATGTATCAGCACAAGAGAAAAGATTCGACACTGGAACGTTGGGGTGCTCAACGTGTAAAGGGAGAGAAGATGTGGGCAGAACTCCACCAAGAGCTCCAGGAAAGAGCAGCATCAAGGAAGGTTGGTGAGAAAGGAAGTGGGTGATCCACCGCATTAGATACCACAGAGAGGCAAGCTGAAATAAAAGCACATGGCATGCACAGGGACAGGCACTGGGAGAGTTGAGGTCCCACCTGAATTTTTCCTGGATGCCTCCCCATCGCTGTGTTTTTAATATAATTTGAATGTAATGGTTCTATTCAGGACCTTATGGTTTGCCAGTATCCCTTCTGTCTCAGGGACTTTGCACCTGAGTTTTCTCTTCCTAGGAGTCTCTCACCCTAGCTGTGTTTTTGCCTACTTCCTTGTTACACCTTGGTTCTCAGGTCTTGCGTGAGCTAGATTCCAATCTAGGTCATTTCTTCCTGCCATATGCCCTCTAGATAGATCATATTTCTTTATATGGAACTTCCACAAAAATTATGAAATAATTTTTGTAAAATTTTACTCTAAAGGTTTGTTTTTTCCCCTATGTGACTATAGGTTAATGTGTGTGTGTTTCCCACCCCCAACCCCCCAGTCCTCCCCACCCCCCACATGGGACTATAGGTCAAAGAGAATAATATCCTTTGTTCAACTTTGCATTTTCAGCATCTGGCAGATTGCCTGCAACATAATAAGTATCCAAATGGAATTATGTTTATTTATTTTATTCATTAGTAAAATTTATATGCTGCTTACAATATGCCAAACATTATTTTAAACACTTTATAAATATTAACTCACTTAATTACTGAATGAAGAATATAGTAAGCAAGGATGAGAATGGAAAATTATAGACCAACTGCCAAGAACTTTCTGAGGATGCTGTTCAAAATGATGAGGAAAAATGGGACTTCAGAAAAGAAGATAGCTCAGTGGAGGGGGACACATCCTAGAGCCTGAAAGCCTGGGAGAAAATGCAACCTTTCTGCCCCCTCGTAAATATGTCATGTGGGCAATCATTTCATCTTTCTCATCACTTAATCACATCCTTTACTTCATCTCTATTAGAGGACAATAGTAGTATTTATCTCGTGAGTTATTATGGGGATTTGATGATTTAACATTCACGGAGCCCTCAGAGCAGTGTTTGGCATGGAGGAGACCTAAGTCTTGCTCTTATATTTCATATATTCTAACATTTCCCCTTCATCCCCTTTCCCACCACTTTCCCTATTTTCTGTATTGGTCATGGAAGCAGGCCATGAATATTTGGCCATCAACAGCTTAAAAAATTAAATTTTCCTCTGAGCACATCTCCACTCTCTTGTGTCATTTATTTTCTAGTGACCTGAGTGGGTTTCAAACCCTTAGGTTTTATCAGTTCATCTGATACTATTCTAATTGAAATTGTGCTGCTACTGCTTATAAGCAAAATGTAATTACTTCATCTGGCATTTGGACATGACTATAGGCTTCCCCATTAAAAATTACATGACCCTTTCAATGACTATAGTCACTTTTCTTTTTTTTTTTTTTTAACATCAGTGACGAAGACCAGATTAGACCAAGTCTCCTCAATGCACAACAGAGAAATGTCACCATCTCTGTGGCCTCTTTTATAAGATGAAACCTATCATTTGTTTCAGTTAAGTTATTGCTATATCAAATCCAGAAGCCTAGAAAAGTGGCTTTACAAAGAAATTGAATTAATTGTTTAAATAATTTACAATAGAACTTCAAGAAAGTATACATGATAACATAATTTGGATAGACAAGGTTTTTTATAATCATAATAAAAAAGAAAAATATTTTATGGAGTTCATTGATACGGTTAGGAAAATAAATTCAAAATATATATTAAAATAAAAACAGAAAGAGGAATGACAAGATATATTTTAGTTACATGTCAAAAAGTTATTCTACATATAAGATGAGCTCATAAAAACCAAGGAAAAGATTAACAACCTAATAAAAATAGATACATACAAGAACAGACAATTAGCACATAAAGTTGGACACATTCCACTGCCAAGTCATGTAAGATAATCATGGCCTCCTTTTTTGGTGTATTATATTATAAATATTGAAAAAATGATTTCTAGAAGAATCTTGAATTTTAATAAATAAGAAATTTTAAAAAGTTGTGTACATCCATCTCATGAAATACTTTATAGCATAAAAAGATTAAAATATTATTCAAAATTTTAAAAATGGGGATTAAGAGAATTAGGTAGATCTATATAGTGATATAGAAAGACAGACAACAAATACTACTGAGCAAGAAGAAAAACTCAGAATAGAAAGTAACATGTTTACTTTGGTAAAGGGAACACACACACAGACACACACACACACACAAAATGCACATAGACATATATAGTAGTATATATGTATTGTGTGTATGTGTATATACATATATGCACACATAAACACATAGATACATATACCACGAATTCATGTCTCTGTATATATAAATACTTCATGCATTTACATACAAAACTACTGAGTAAATGTCTAAGAAATTTTTAGCAGTGTTTGCAGACTGGGGTATGACATGGGTAGAAATCTCATTAAGTACACATAAAAAATCAAGCTAATGAGTATTTATATAAAAGTACTTTTTTTGACATCGAAATAATTTTAAGGATTTTTTTTAAAGATTTTATTTATTTATTTGATAGAGATCACAAGTAGGCAGAGAGGCAGAGAGAGAGGAGGAAGCAGGCTGTCCACAGAGCAGAGAGCCCGATGCGGGGCTCAATCCCACGACCCTGGGATCATGACCTGAGCCGAAGGCAGCGGCTTTAACCCACTGAGCCACCCAGGCGCCCCTTAAGGATTTTTTTAAAGCAAGGAAATAAGTACACTTACTTTTTCCTGATGTGTATTGCAAGTTTTCTGTTGGATGATTTGGTAATATGTATCTCAAGTCTTAAAATGTGCTTGTTCTTTAAACTAGGAAAACCTCTTCTGGACACTTATTTTGAGAAAATATCAGCAAAAAAAACCTGTATAGAGGCTCATTTTAATATTCTTTATGATAGTGGAAACCTGGAAGCAATTAAAATGTCTAACCCTAGAGTATTACAGAACTGTATGAAATTATACTATACAGCCAGTGGAAATCATGTTTTCAAAGAAGTCTTGCACTCTGGGACATTTTGTGAGATACAATATTTACAAAGCAGATATAATCCATGCCACAGCATGATTTCACTATGTTAAGATATATGTTTAACAGTAGAAAGATTGGAGGTATGTGTAAGAAACGTTATGGTGCTTCTCTCTGGATGATAACATTATAGATGGTTTTAAATTTTCTTTTTTCGTGTTTCTCAGGATACTACAAATCCTTTCCAAATAAATGTTGTATTTTATCATTAAAATAATTATATATTATTATACAATGGGACATATTCATTGTGGGAATATTGAAAAATACAGATAACCAGAGATAACTGTTTAATAATTTTATCTATGCTTTCATAAATATTTTTATTACTGTATATTTGGTAGGGAGAAGGTTATGGCATGTATGTAGTTTTATAGATGGCCTTTTTATTCTAAATAACATCTCACGAACACATATTCATATTAATATATATTTCATTGATAATACAATATATAATTAAGTTTTATTTTATTATGTGGATTACCTTAGTTTATTTGCAACCAAGATATAATGTTGGCACTTGAGTTATCTACAAGTATATATTACTATAATAACACTACAATAGAATATCTGTAACTAAATTTTTAATAAATCATTGATTATTTCCCAAAGAGACCATTTTCTTTTTTTTTTTTTAAGATTTTATTTATTTATTTGACAGACAGAGATCACAAGTAGGCAGAGAGGCAGGCAGAGAGAGAGGAGGAAGCAGGCTCCCTGCTGAGCAGAGAGCCAGATGTGGGGCTGTATCCCAGGACCCTGGGATCATGACCTGAGCCGAAGGCAGAGGCTTTAATCCACTGAGCCACCCAGGCGCCCCAAGAGAACATTTTCTAAGTAGAGTTGATATTTCAAGGAGTGTATATAATGGTAAGAATTTTGAGTGATACTGGCACATTGAACCAGAAAATTTATAGCAATTTACAAATCTGTGTGCCTTTTGCTCTTTACCAAATGGATACTTTTGTAATCAAGGAAAATATAATAATTATGTTTTCCAATGGTCAACCTATCAGTAGATCATCTATCCAAGAAGTCTTTCTCCACAGTAATCTAATTTACTTCTCTAATGTTTATTCTAAAAAGACATACACTAAATCTGGAAGTGGAATTTCAAAGATACCAAGCTCACATCTCCTCTTCTTAAGACTCTTCTTAGACTATTTTACAGAGACAGACACAATAATTCTGTGGGTTTTATGAGAGTATACAATGACACAGTGTAGCAAAGTTGTTTTATTTCCTTAATTTTTTCAGAATCATAATGATACATTTGGAGGCAATTATTTCTGATTTCAACTTGCTCCTTTGGTGAGAGAACCAGAGAACAAACTAGTAGGTATACTGACCTATATGTGCATCTATTAAAGTATTAATATATTAATGCACATATATATACACATAAGCATGTATGTGCATCTCATATAAACTTCAAGATGCCATAAGCTCTCTTTCTTATTTTTCTCTCATTTTCTTTTGTGAAATCTGTAGACATATGCTGGTTATCATTTGGTAAGCTGTTTGCTGAAAATCATCCTCCATTTAACAAAGAGTTATCAAGTATTTCCTATGCACAAAGCAACAAAAAATAAAATGTGGTCCCTGCACTAAGGGCCTTCTTTACAGCCTAGTGAAGGAAGCAATGGCCAAAATCTCCTATGATCTCAATATAGCTAATGCATACATATAAAAACTGATCAGAAAATTATAATTAGTTATTTAGTCATTATCCATGCAACATATATTCATCAAGCTCTTATTAAGTACCAGGCTCTGTGCCTAATACAATAGTAAATAAGAAAACCATAGATGCTTCCATCATGGAGGAAAATATAAGAGAATCAGTGTTAGCAGCTGCATATTGTCTTTTTAAATAACATGGTTTTGAAAGAATTCTCAGTGGCTCAGGGAATATATTTTGATCTGCTTGTTTTTTTAGTCTAAATGTGAGTATTCTGCCTTGTTGTGATGCCATTTTAAATTGAAATATGAAAAATGCAGATAAATAAATAAGTTTTTAGGTGCTATTATAAGTAAAACAACAGAAGTGGAATTGTCAGGTAATTTTTTACTTTTCCTTAATTTGGTGGTAAAGAGAAAATTGGTATTCTTTCCCTAGCTTTAAGATCTTAAAGAAAAGTTAACATATTAAAATCATACTGTTGGTTATAATTTCTTAAAAAAATACAACACAGTTTGTTTATATGTTAAAATTTTTGAGTTGAGGGGGTAGGGAATGTATCAAAAGAATCGGTTTACAATATGAGACATTTTTGTGGAAATAATCCAACATAAATAATGCCAGTGCAGATTTTTCTCTCTTGGGGAGTTAAATGTGTGTATAAGTTGATGCCAGATGTCAAAGAGGAGAACTTGGTGTATTTACCGGCATTATGGTATAAGTTTCCTATCATAGACATTTTTTGCTTTACTTATGATATTCAAAAATTACAATTATTTATTTTTTGAATATTACATCAGTCAGTGCTCTGTCTATAGAAAGCATTTACTTGAAAACATAATACTCAGGGGCACCTGAGTGGCTCAGTCTGATAACCATCTGCCTTCGGCTCAGGTGATGATCTCAGGGTCTTGGGATCCAGCTGCCCACGGAGCTCCCCACTCAGCAAGGAGTCTGTCTGAGGATTTCTCTCCCTCTATACCCACCCCTCCTCTCATGCCTGTGTTCTCTTTCTCTCAAATAAATAAATCTTAAGAAAAAACCCATAATACACAGAAAATCTTTTCTTTCCCTGATAAGCAGTTATGCAACTTACTAAATTCTAATTCATAATATATTCTTTACTAAGTGTTATAAGTTGCTTCAGTGCTTTATGGAATTCATGTGAATTTAATAAGTGGATTGACACATGATTAGTTTGTAAATCCTTAGTGGAAATAATTGGATTTTTCTTCATACTTTAATGACAGAGATTAATTGATGAAACAAGTTAGTAATAAAATGAGAAAAAAATATTGACCAAGCATTATATTGAGAAAGGAAAAAAAATCCTTGATATTCAACTAGACAATAGCTTTAATTAAATAGTCCACATGACTAGCTATAACATTTCAATGCTTTACTGCAGTAATTTAGGTTTTTTTGCACGCATTGCATCTAAGGAATGGTATTGTAGAAGAGTACTGAAAGCGTGATTTCATTTATGCATCATTTGAGGGTGTGTTAATGATGTTGGAAAGTAACATCATTAGAAAATTATAAATGTTATATTTCCTTCTTTGATGGAATCATTAAAGACTATTTTGTTTTTGGTGCTTATTTCAGAAAAATTATTTCCTGGAATCAAGAAATATGAGCATTATTTATAAACCATTATATTCTGTCCATAATAATTATAACTTCATGAGAAGTGGAAGAGGAAGAAAATGATACATATTGATGGGCTTGCTGGAAAATTGAAAAATTAGGAATATGATGAGTGGTATCACTTTTCCAATCTGCTTTGGATTTTTCTGTCTCTTGAGGTCAGCACGGACAAAAGAGACTAATCAGCAGAGTTTAGAACACCATAGTTGAAGAGAACAGGTCTTGAAGAGAGCAGTTGGAAGACAGCAGGTCTTGGCTCCAGGGGGAGGATTTTGGCAATGATTAGGCAGACCTGAGCCAAGACGGTCAAAGTTTTTGGAAGTATTACATTTTTAATAAGGAAAGCTAAGTGCTGACCAAAATTAAAGTTGAAATGCCTCTGAATACTTTGAAGAAATGAGACAGGTGATAGAGGAAGCTCAAGTGGTGGGTGGAATGCCCACGGCTTTGCTCCTACTGCTCTAGCTACAAGACAATCTCCAAGGCCCATTCTGGAAGGCATAGGGACCTAAATATACCTTTTGAAGGACCTTGCTTAAAATAGACTGATAAATTCAGGTACTAAGCATGTGAAGAAATGATAAAGGGCCATAAATATTACACACACACACACACACACACACAATTTTTCAGATTCTTTTTTAAAAAGGAATGATTAATTTTTGAAAATATATAAAGACATATTATACCAAGAACATTTTTATTTGATATGGGGTGGGTGTGCAACATCTCCAAGGATTTTTCAGACAGTCAATTAACAATCCTAAATCTGTACAAACCTAAACAAAATACAAAGGTTCTGTATAGTTTTTTGAAAAAACAATTCAAGTCATTTTTAGTTGTGGAAAATTTCTGCTTTTCTTCATAAAAAAAACAGTGTGAGAATGATGCTTTGGGTTATCTGCTACTAAATTTTTAAATACAACCATAAAAATCAACTGAACTGGGGCACCTGGGTGGCTCAGTGGGTTAAGGCCGCTGCCTTCGGCTCAGGTCATGATCTCAGGGTCCCGGGATCGAGCTCGGCATCGGGCTTTCTGCTCTGTGGACAGCCTGCTTCCTCCTCTCTCTCTGCCTGCCTCTCTGCCTACTTGTGATCTCTGTCTATCAGGTGAATAGATAAAATCTTGAAAAAAAAAATCAACTGAACTAATGTTTGATAATGGATATTCTTGGCTTAGTAAAAGCCTTCACCAGGTCAAAAACAGTGAGGTCAGTACATGAATAATCAGTGAACCTACAGAATGGTCACATCATAAAATTGTCCACAAAACTTCTAATAAGAGAAATAAATAATCTGCACATTTTGTATGTAAATGATTGAAATATCCTGGAAATTCTGCAATGTTTGAAAAATGTTCTGCATCCTGCCCCCATTTTTTCCCCCAGAAAATGTCAAGAAATATTTAATATAATCATCAGCTAAAACTTAGCTTCAGAGATGATGAAAACATTTAGTTTTTTGATGATCTAATTTGTTGGATTTTGCCTTACGTGCTCAAGTCACATAGACTCTTTCAAGTGGTGAGTTTACTACAGTTTGATCCAAAAGTTTCATCCGCCTATCTCAGGAAAATAAGTCAGGAGGGTTGGCCATGTAAGAGCTTAATAAAAATTTCAGTTTTTCTGTGTAAATAATTTTATCATGTCTTCACTTGTTCCATTAGTTAAAGTCAAAGAAACATGGCACTTATTACCACCAAGTCCTTAAATTTTCATTTTGTGATTTTGATGTTTATTAAATTTTAAATTTAAATGTGTTCTCAGCTTCAACCACACAAGAAAGTCTAGGAAAAAAGTTGGTTTTCTTGGGTTTTGCTGCAGTAACAAACAATCCCTGTTTTGTTTTGTTTCATTTTGTTTTTTTTGCATGTCTCACCACATCCAAATTTCAGTTCTCGCATAGAAATAGGATGGCTATGGGTTAGATCCTGCTGTACTCCAAGTGTAATTTTCATCTTGAATTCTGAGCTGAAGAATCAATTTTTCTGAGACATGGCATTCTTATGTTGGGGGGAAAACAGATTGATCATACAGACTCACATGATTGTAATGTTTTCCTTTCATGCTACAAATAGCCACATCTGTCTCAAACTGAAGGAAAGTAAAATGATCAACAATGTCTGATGATAATGGAAGAACTGTTGTAGAGTGAAGATTTGATAAGGGTACAAACTAAGGCATGACCAGGTATTGGGGAAAATGTAAAAGAAAGAGATTTGATAATCATTTCAGAAGTAGGATTAATAGCACATGGTCTTTAGGTGATATACTCTAGTCTGTTGAATTTAAAACTCATTTTATGCTGATAATTCCCATTTTTCTATACCAGCCCTGATCTTTTGGTTGAGACTGCTAAAATATGAATTTAGGTGCTGGATATACGTCTCACATTAGTTATATCTGAGACAGGCTCCTTAATTCCTTGTTCTATCCTTCAACCTAATTTTCTCCATGTATTTTTTTTTTATCAGTAGAAAGTTGCTCAAATCAAGAAGCCAGAAATCATTTTCTTTTTTTCCTTTCTTTCTTTCACTTCCTCTCATTATAACTCATTCTCCGATTCTGACTGTTCAATCTTCAAAACATATCTTATATATTTCCAGTTTTCCCAGGCACCACCATCACCATTCTAGTGCAAGTCAGTTTGGAGAAAAATGGTTAAAATATGATAGGTCCTCCATACATAATTGTTGAAAAAAGTGAATGTTACCATATTTGACTTGTCTCTCCCCTTCTTTATCTTCTGTGGTCCATTCCCTATACTTCTTAAAAGGTAGATCAGATCATGTTACTTCTCTGCTGAAAATATTTCATGACCTCCTATTTAGCTTTCAGAAAACAATTTTGTCACTATTGTGACCTACAGAGTTCTGACTGTTCTAGTCACTTCTCCAATCTCATGATATTCTTTTCTTGATTTCTTCTCTCTAAACACACATATTTCTTCTTTTTCTAAAACTTACCAAGCTTTTTATGCTTCAAGAGTGTTGGACTTTTAACTTCCTCTGACTAACTATACTACTTTTTTTCTTATTTTTGAGTGATTAGTTCATTTTTATTTTTGAAATCATAATTCAAATGTTGTTTCTTCAGAGTCCTTCCTTAGCCCAATTAAAATTTACTCCTTTGGTTACTTTACATCACATCATTAAAAAAATATACATATTTTAATATTATTAAATTATTTAATCTATTTTCATGACTTCATTTTTCTTTTTCTTTTTTTTTAATTTTTATTTAAACATATAATGTAACCCCACCACCCTCTCCTAACCCCTCTCCCTCCCAAACCCCTCAGTTTGTTTTATGACATTAAGAGTCTCTTTTGGTTTGTCTCCCTCACGATCCCATCTTGTTTCATTTTTTCTTTTCCTACCACCTTAACCCCACCCCCGTTGCATCTCCACTTCCTCATATCAGGGAGATCATGTGATAGTTGTCTTTCTCCAGTTGACTTATTTCGCTAAGCATAATACGCTCTAGTTCCATCCATGTCGTCGCAAATGGTAAGATTTCATTTCTTTTGATGGCTGCATAGTATTCCATTGTATATATATACCACCTCTTCTTTATCCATTCATCTGTTGATGGACATCTAAGTTCTTTCCATAACTTGGCTATTGTGGACATTGCTGCTATAAACATTCGGGTACACGTGCCCCTTTGGATCACTACGTTTGTATCTTTAGGGTATATACCCAGTAGTGCAATCGCTGGGTCATAAGGTAGCTCTATTTTCAATTTTTTGAGGAACCTCCATGCTGTTTTCCAGAGTGGCTGCACCAGCTTGCATTCCCACCAACAGTGTAAGAGGGTTCCCCTTTCTCCACATCCTTGCCAGCATCTGTCATTTCCTGACTTGTTCATTTTAGCCATTCTGACTGGTGTGAGGTGGTATCTCATTGTGGTTTTGATTTGTATTTCCCTGATGCCCAGTGATGTGGAGCACTTTTTCAAGTGTCTGTTAGCCATCTGGATGTCTTCTTTGCAGAAATGTCTGTTCATGTCCTCTGCCCATTTCTTGATTGGATTATTTGTTCTTTGGGTGTTGAGTTTGCTAAGCTCTTTGTAGATTTTGGATACTAGCCCTTTATCTGATATGTCGTTTGCAAATATCTTCTCCCATTCTGTCAGTTGTCTTTTGGTTTTGTTGACTGTTTCCTTTGCTGTGCAAAAGCTTTTGATCTTGATGAAGTCCCAATAGTTCATTTTTTCCCTTGCTTCCCTTGCCTTTGGCATTGTTCCTAGGAAGAAGTTGCTGCGGCTGAGGTCGAAGAGGTTGCTGCCTGTGTTCTCCTCAAGGAATTTGATGGATTCCTTTCTCACATTGAGGTCCTTCATCCATTTTGAGCCTATTTTCATGTGTGGTGTAAGGAAATGGTCCAACTTCATTTTTCTGCATGCGGCTGTCCAATTTTCCCAACACCATTTGTTGAAGAGGCTGTCTTTTTTCCATTGGGTATTCTTTCCTGCTTTGTCGAAGATTAGTTGACCATAGAGTTGAGGGTCTATTTCTGAGCTCTCTATTCTGTTCCATTGATCTATCTGTCTGTTTTTGTGCCAGTACCATACTGTCTTGATGATGACAGCTTTGTAGTAGAGCTTGAAGTCTGCAATTGTGATGCCACCAACTTTGGCTTTCTTTTTCAATATTCCTTTGGCTATTCGAGGTCTTTTCTGGTTCCATATAAATTTTAGGATTATTTGTTCCATTTCTTTGAAAAATTGGATGGGATTTTGATAGGCATTGCATTAAATGTGTAGATAGCTTTAGGTAGCATAGACATTTTCACAATATTTATTCTTCTAATCCATGAGCATGGAACATTTTTACATTTCTTTGTGTCTTCCTCAATTTCTTTCATGAGTACTTTATAGTTCTCTGGGTATAGATTCTTTGCCTCTTTGGTTAGGTTTATTCCTAGGTATCTTATGGTTTTGGGTATAATTGTAAATGGGATTGACTCCTTAATTTCTCTTTCTTCTGTCTTGTTGTTGGTGTAAAGAAATGCAAGTGATTTCTGTGCATTGATTTTATATCCTGACACTTTATTGAATACCTGTACAAGCCCTAGCAGTTTTGGAGTGGAGCCTTTTGGGTTTTCCACATATAGTATCATATCATCTGCAAAGAGTGATAGTTTGACTTCTTCTTTGCTGATTTGGATGCCTTTAATTTCTTTTTGTTGTCTGATTGCTGAGGCTAGGACTTCTAGTACTATGTTGAATAGCAGTGGTGATAGCGGACATCCCTGCCATGTTCCTGACCTTAACGGAAAAGCTCTCAGTTTTTCTACATTCAGAATGATACTTGCAGTGTGTTTTTCATAGATGGCTTTGATAATATTGAGGTATGTGCCTTCTATCCCTACACTTTGAAGAGTTTTGATTAGGAAGGGATGTTACACTTTGTCAAATGCTTTTTCAGCATCTATTGAGAGTATCATATGGTTCTTGTTCTTTCTTTTGTTAATGTATTGTATCACATTGATTGATTTGCGGATGTTGAACCAACTCTGCTGCCCTGGAATAAATCCCACTTGGTTGTGGTGAATAATCCTTTTAATGTACTGTTGGATCCTATTGGCTAGTATTTTGGTGAGAATTTTCGCATCTGTGTTCATCAAGGATATTGGTCTGTAATTCTCTTTTTTGATGGGATCCTTGTCTGGTTTGGGGATCAAGGTGATGCTGGCCTCATAAAATGAGTTTGGAAGTTTTCCTTCCATTTCTATTTTTTGGAACAGTTTCAGGAGAATAGGAATTAATTCTTCTTTAAATGTTTGGTAGAATTCCCCTGGGAAGCCATCTGGCCCTGGGCTTTTGTTTGTT
>ML103864.1:129816-255314 GCA_003697995.1 Taxidea taxus jeffersonii
TAATTGATCTGATATAAGGATTGCCACCCCAGCTTTCTTCTGATGTCCATTAGCATGGTAAATTGTTTTCCACCCCCTCACTTTCAATCTGGAGGTGTCTTCAGGTCTAAAATGAGTTTCTTGTAGGCAGCATATGGATGGGTTTTGTTTTTTTATCCATTCTGAAACCCTGTGTCTTTTGATTGGGGCATTTAGCCCATTTACATTCAGGGTAACTATTGAGAGATATGAATTTAGTGCCATTGTATTGCCTGTAAGGTGATTGTTACTGTATATTGTCTCTGTTCCTTTCTGATAATACTTTTAGGGTCTCTCTTTGCTTAGAGGACCCCTTTCAATATTTCCTGTAGAGCTGGTTTGGTGTTTACAATTCTTTCCGTTTTTGTTTGTCCTGGAAGCTTTTAATCTCTCCTTCTATTTTCAATGATAACCTAGCTGGATAAAGTATTCTTGGCTGCATGTTTTTCTCATTTAGTGCTCTGAATATATCATGCCAGTTTTTTCTGGTCTGCCAGGTCTCTGTGGATAAGTCTCCTGCCAATCTAATATTTTTACCATTGTATGTTACAGACTTCTTGTCCAGTTCTGCTTTCAGGATTTTCTCTTTGTTGCTAAGACTTGTAAATTTTACTAATAGATGGTGGGGTGTGGACCGATTCCTATTGATTTTGAGGGGTGTTCTCTGCACCTCCTGGATTTTGATGCTTGTTCCCCTTGCTATATTAGGGAAATTCTCTACAATAATCCTCTCCAGTATACCTTCTGCTCCTCTTTCTCTTTCTTCTTCTTCTGGAATCCCAATTATTCTAATGTTGTTTCATCTTATGGTATCACTTATCTCTCAAATTCTACCCTCGTGGTCCAGTAGTTGTTTGTCTCTCTTTTGCTCAGCTTCTTTATTCTCTGTCATTTGGTCTTCTATATCACTAATTCTTTCCTCTGCCTCATTTATCCTAGCAGTAAGAGCCTCCATTTTTGATTGCACCTCATTAATAGCTTTTTTTATTTCAACTTGATTAGATTTTAGTTCTTTTATTTCTCCAGAAAGGGCTTTTATTTCTCTGGACAGGGTTTCTCTCATATCTTCCATGTCTTTTTGAGCCCGGCTAGAACCTTGAGAATCATTGTCCTGAATTCCAGATCTGACATATTACCAATGTCTGTATTGATTAGGTCCCTAGCCTCTGGTACTGCCTCCTGTTCTTTTTTTTGTGGTGAGTTTTTCCGCCTTGTCATTTTGTCCAGATAGGAATCCGCTGTTCTCCTTGTTAAGTGAACTTGGTCTTGGCTGGATTTCTTTGATCTTCTGGGGGAGGGGCCTGTTGTAGTGATTCTCAGGTGTCTCTGCCCCAGGTGGAATTGCACCGCCTTTATCAGGGGCCGGGCTAAGTAATCCTCTCAGGTTTGCTTTCGGGAGCTTTTGTTCCCTGAATGTTTTCTGTAGAGTTCCAGAGGGCAGGAATGAAAATGGCGGCCTCCCAATCTCCGATTCAGAGGAGCCGAGAGCTAGGGGCCCCAGTCTTCAGTGCGCCTACAGAGAAAAGCGTTTAATCACTCCCGTCTCCCCAGCCTCCGTTCGCGCTTGGAGACCGCGCTCGGAGACCACGCTCGGAGACCACGCTCGGAGAAAATCGTGCGTAAGCAGTCCCGTCTCACTGGCTTCTGGGAGCGCTCCGAGCTCACCCAGCCTGTGACCAAGCATCTCTGTCTCTGGCAGAGTCCCACCTGGAGTCTCCGAACCCCGTAGATCCCTGAGCTCTCCCGGGTCGGAGTCTCCCCGGATCTTGTGGGGACCCCTCGCACAGAGCACCGGCCAGTGCCACAGAGCACCGGTCCATGTCACAGACCACTAGGAAATCTCGGCTCTGTCTCCGCAGCCGACTTCCCCGCTCTAATACCTGTGAGCTCTGCGACACTCAGACACCCCCGATCCTTCTGTGACCCCGTGGGACCTGAGTCCACGCTGTCCCCACGAGGTCTTCACCCCAGTTTAGCCTCTGGAGCGATGTCCCTCCGTGGAGCCGACTTTTAAAAGTTCTGATTTTGTGCTCCGCCGCTTGCCGGGAGCCGGCCCCTCCCCCTGGGGTCTATCTTCCCGTCGCGTTGGATTCACTTCTCCGCTGGTCCTACCTTTCAGAAAGTGGTCGATTTTCTGTTTCTAGAATTGTTGTTTTTCTTCTCTTCGATCTCCTGTTGGATTCGTTGGTGTTCGGAATGGGTGATAGGCTATCTAGCTGATCTCCTGCTGGCTGATGTCGTCTCAGCCTCCTACTTCTCCACCATCTTGACTCCTCCCTCTACCTATTCAGCCATGACTTCATTTTTCATTACATAAAACCTCCATTAAAGAGAAGGATCTAGTCTAACTATAACCTCAAGCACCTAGCAGATGCTTAGTATTGAATGGATGGTGACCCAGCATTCATTGTGCATTGTGGAGAATAGTAAGGGATAAAGGATGGTTCACAAGATAGGTAGATGGTGATACACTGGTCTAAGTAGGAAATACCATATAAGTATAGGCTGTGGAGAGAAAATGACATGTTACTTTAGACTCCAATAAGTTTCAGGCGTCTACAGGACGTTTGGACACTGCACATATGTTTCTGTAGCTCAGTAAAGCAGAGAATATGGGGATCATTAGCATAAGTGAACAAGATTAAGGCATATACATTTCAGTAAGGAGAATATATTATTTTTCTATTGCTGCCATAATAAATTACCATAAACTTAGTGGCTCAAAACAACCCAAACTTATTATCTTCCAGTTCTGAAGTTGAGAGGTCCAGATTGGCTTGACTGGTTCTGGGTTGCACGTGGTGGAAATTAAGGTGGTAGCTGTCTGGTCTCTTATTGAGAGAGAGAGATTCTGGGAAGAATTCATTTCCTAACTCCTTCAAATTTTGGGAGATTCCAGTTCCTTGAAGTTTCGGGATTGAAAAATAAAAGATGACAGCATCTTTTCATGCTATCTGACAGTCTGGGGAAGCTATAGCTCCAAGAGAACTTCAGTCTCAATACAAGAGTCCTGACCTCTCAAAACAAGAAATAGCAAGTTGACTCCTTCTCTTACTTGGACCTCTCTGATTTCCCCTTCTGCCACAGCATCCCCCTTACATGGTCTTCCACCACATCTCCCTAATGGGATCTCCCATCTTTATTTTTTACTGTTAAAGGCTCATATGATTACTTCCGTTGGTCTCACCCAGTTAATCCAGGGAAATCTCTCTATCTTAAGGTCAACTAATTAGTAACTGTAATTACTCTGCAAAATCCCTTTACAGCAGTACCTAGAATAGAGTTTGACTGAATAACCAAGAGATAGGAGTCTTGAGGGGCATCCTTAAAATTCTGCCCCTCATAGAAAGTGTGATAAAATTCCTAAGAAGAGGGGTACCTGGGTGGCTCTGTTGGTTAAGCCTGTGCCTTCAACCTAGGTCATGATCTCCAAGTACTGGGATAAAGCCCAGTTTCAGGTTCCCTCTTCAGTGGGGAGTCTGTTTCTCCCTCTGCCCCTCCCCCTGCTTCTGTGCTCTGCACTCTCTCTCTCTCAAATAAATAAATGAAATCTTTAAAGAAAATTCCCAAGTATACATATCCAAGAGTTAAAAGTAGAACAAACGGATATGTAAAAACGCTACTTGGGTTGGTAAAAGGCACAGTAGAAGAAAATGGTATCTTGAAGTTAAAGAGTGAGTGAATCATGTTAAAATGCTACAGAGAGGAAACCAGGGCACTTAAAAATTAAGAAATCATTCAGGACTTTTGAAAGAGAAATTCTGTAGACTGGTAATGGACATAAGTGCAATTTTAGTAGGTTAAGGGATAACTGGAATATTCTAAGTTTGAACAGGAGAATTTAGAGTACTATTTCCAGAAGATTGATGGAGAGATCAGAGAAAGATGGTCAAGTTACATGCTCTTCCATGGGGGAATAGCTGACAGAGAACAATACAGTTTTCTTCAAACCACAACTTTGTACCTCTGAAGAAGCAGAGGTACAAAAATAAAATAAAACTGAGTCCAGTCATCTCCCTGTATTATTTCCTTCAATGATTCACAAATAGAGCCACATTTTAAAAAGGTGTTATGTAAATTATATCACCACAACCTTTGGAAAACAGCTTTTGTAAAACAAGTCAGATCTCTGTTTTTCTGCAAAGAGATTAGAACAAGAATTCTTACTGTGCACACTAAAAGCCACAAAAAAAAGAGAAAAACAGTAACAAATTCAGGCTAAAACCAAACAGCTTGATTAAACTCTTACCAAAGAGAGAGATTTTAAGTCTTTATGAAGGTCTCATGATGTTATTTCTAACAAGGCTTTTTTTTTTTTTTTTCATGATCCCTACATTCTTGTATTTTTTTTAGAAGAGTCAACTAACTGATGGTCAGATGCCAGTGGTCCTTCAAAACTTTGAAGGAGGAAAACAAGATTAAAGCAAAGGCATACAACTTTGCTCGGATGCATTTGCAAGAAGTAAATGGGTGCCATCTGTGAGACGATTTCATTTGCTGCCTAATTAATTCTCCCATGTTCCCTGGTACACCAATGCAAAGCTCAGATACAATTGGAAAAGGGAACAGATGGCATCTTTCAGTTGTCTATTGACTACTGTGATCTTCTTGCTAATTAATCTAAATAAAGCACCCATTATTTAATCTTAAACAAAATTTCAACTGGATAAGGTTTTGAGGTGTCATTAAGAAAATGTTTTCTTTTGTTTACTTTTGCATAAATCATCCTGGTGTTTACTCTGCATTTTAATGACTCAAAGAACTTGCAGAAACATCCACATCAGTCAGAAGGCCTTCATCCTCAAGTCTACCAGAACATAACATTTAATAACAGAACTCTAGTCCAGTGACAACTCTGATGGATTGAGTCTGAGTTTTTTAAATAAACAAAGGGACAAAAAAGATAAAAAAAAACATATACTCATTCTTAGAGATCCAAGGAATATTTTGTCAGCTATACCTAAGATCAGGTACCTAGAAATTGGATATTGTGATGTTAATTTTTAATTTGCATTAATATTGTTAAAAAAATGTTGGCTTTCTTTTTTTAAAGTTCCTGCATCCATGGGTTTCCAAAAATATCCTCAACTGAATTTTACCTTTACATTTCAAAATTTTTCTTCTGTGTTGCTTCAGTAACATGAGCAATCCTATCCTCTTTTTCCTCACTATTCTCATTTTCAGGAGTTTGGAAATTACAGCCTCTTAGATTTTGGAAGAGGCACTCCCACTTGAAAATAATTTCACAGTATTTTTAGTAAGTTATTAAAGGAGATATATCCAATAGAGAATGCTTAAGTGTTACATAAGAGTAAGTTTCATTTCCTATAGCTGGAAAAATAGTAACTGAGTATGAATTATTATGGAAAACCAACTTAATTTAACCTCAAGTAGGTATGATTTTTTTTTAACTCTAATGAAGCCATTACAGTAATGGGAAGGTTCTTCTATCATATATATGTATATATATACATATATATGCATTTTAACAGTAAACAATTTGGGTTTCTTCCAGCAATGTAAGATGACTTTATATTCGTTGCTCCTAGAACTTCTTCAGTAAGTCAAGAAATTTAAGTATCTATTTAAAGTAACCTTTTTTTCTTGGGAAGTAACTTGTTAGTGAAGAATTGATATCTTTAGAAGTTTCATTTTTCTTTATAGTTCAATTATAGCACTCTTCATGCTGTATTGCTATTCATCTTTTTTTTTTAAACATGATTAACTTCCACAAGTCTGAGAGGTTGGTTCTGGAAGTCAGAGACATGTCCAATTTATCTTTTCTCCCCCAGCATGTGGAGATACGCTTGGCACATAGTTGGGAATCAATGAACATGGTCCAAGTGAATAAATGATTACATTTTACCTGAAAGAATGATGATATCATGCAAGACAACCTCAAAGTACACTTTACTCAGTAAAAGAATGAACCTGATTATTTGGTGAACATGGGGAAACCTACAATATTTCTCTTAAAAAAAAGAAAACCAAGAGTCATTTAATTTTAGATCAAAATGTTTCAGTCATTGTGTTTCACTCTGGCTTATGTTTCAGAGAGGTAACAAACACTAAAGCAGTTCTTAAGATGCTTAGCGGGGCATGACGGTTGGTGCCTTAGGCACAGGTGAGGCACAGTGAGGCACAGGTGAGAGGCGCCAGTGAGAGGAAGCTTATCCTTGGCTTCTACCATCTTGGGCTATCCTCACTTTTGCTTGGGTTGTTACCTCCCTTATAGCCCTGCTTAAACAAATGTCAAACCCCTTATTTTCTTCTTTCTGATCACAAATTAATACATATCTGAGATCTAGATCTTGTTCTTACCAGATTCTCTAACTACTCTAGTTAGAGTAGATCTAGTTCTTACCAGATTCTCTAACTACTAGGTTATGTTACATACATGGGTGTATTTGAAACAACAAAATATCTGAGAAAGACAGGCCATACCTGTTATCTAGTTTAATTCTTCTCTGAAATTTGCCTCCAATACCCCTGATGAATTATATCCCAGGCTTTTGCTTAAACCTATTTCCTAGAAGGCACTTTGCATTTGGCGTTTTACGGCATTCTTCCTAATACTGAGCCAAACTATATCACCTTTTAATTTGTTTTTGAAATAGTCTCAAAGAGATATAATAGATCCAAACATAGGCCACCGACATCTGAGGAGGACTTCCTGACCACTGTAGTTATCTGGTATACCCAAGGAGAGGAAAATAGCGTATCTTCAGAAGGATCCTTTGAGCAGAGTGGCATTGAGAAACATTTAATAGGCAATAAGAATTCAGATTGTAGAGGATTCTAAAGAGCTTAGTCTTCAATTTCACTGAGGTTCCTGAGTAGTACAGTGTTTAGAGCATAGAACTATATATGTAATTCTAGTTTCCCTGTGTGCAAACAAAACTGCAATGCAGACACTGCACACACAAAATGTGGCTAATGATAAAAGCTAAATATTAGACCACAAATAGAAAACTATAAAAATTCTTATAGAATATTTAAATAAAAAAATATTGCTGGAGAGGGAAACCCCACATACTCTAACAATATTTGAATAGATAAGTGAATGAATAAATAAATAAATTAGTGTATGAATGAGTAATTAGATGAAGAGATGGATGGAGGAATAGAGGTAGAAGTCAGA
This sequence comes from Taxidea taxus jeffersonii, assembly GCA_003697995.1. Lineage (NCBI taxonomy): Eukaryota > Metazoa > Chordata > Mammalia > Carnivora > Mustelidae > Taxidea > Taxidea taxus. The sequence goes on from ML103864.1 coordinate 136,976, forward strand.
AAATTTCAGGCAGAGACAAATCAAGGGCAGGTCTGTTACTTATAAAATGCCTAATTACAATAGTGTATGTACCACATGAGAGGCAAGGCTTTTGCTAACACCACAAGGGTCTCTGGTGCAATGAGTGGAGTTTGATGTAATTCTTGCTACACATTAAAAAAAAGCCTAATTATAATGCTGTAAACTAACAATTTTGAATATTATTTAGTATTTATGGTTCTTTGAGGAATTGTATTAAATTATAAAGTGAAATTTTAACTTGTATTAAACAAGTTAAATTTAACTTGTATTAATTGTATTAAATTATAAAGTGAAATTTTAACTTAGGTGCTATTATTATTTATGTGTGTGTGTGCATGTGTGCACACACATATGTGTGGAGACAGAGAACAATTTGTGAAAACATAATCCTTGCAATCAGTAAAGAAAATCACTATCCTATTGGTAGAATCCTTAGTTTAAGCTAATTTTGGATGGTAATTTACAGGATATTTAGCAGAAAGAGATCCGGTAGCTAAAATTCAGCCATTTTTATTGAGCATATACTACTCATTCATCTTGTGGAACACTTTGCATGCATCATCTCTTCATCTTACCTAATGTTCACAATTCTGTCAAGAAGATATTATTGTCCAATGTTCTAAATATCAGGAGTGAAATACAGAGAGGTTGAATAATGGAGTGACTTACCCAAGATCACAGTTAGTAAGAGGCGCAGCGATTGTGGAGCTGTAACTTACCAGTGCCACATCATGGTGGCATCACATCTTTGTGAGAGAATCAGATCCATCCCTTTGAGATGTATGTATCTTTTTACTTTCCACTCCTTTTGCTATTACATTTGATATGGGTACAGTAAGACTAATAGCATATAGATAACCTAAAGAGGGTGAACAAGAAAGGTAAATACTAAAATGTTTCCATGCAGATATTTCAGATTATTTTAAGCAGTTGTTTCCAGGGTATTGGTTGCTTCCTATTTGAGGCAGCACAAGATGCTACAAAGCCTGGGCTCAGAGATGTGGATGAATAGTCTGCTGTACTTACAAGTCAAGAGCCCTCTTCCTTCATTTGTCAAGCTGCAGGAAAGACTGATTCTTGTAGAGTGGGACCTGCTCACATCACTGCAGCTTTAGATTAAGTGCTTTCTGTCTGAGCTTTTCACTGGTTTTAAAAAGCCATTGGGACTGGGTCATCAAAGAATTTAGACTGACTGACAAAAATTGGGGTTCAAGGAAATCTAGCATTGAGTAATTTGGTATCTGCTCATTCTGGAGAATATTCAGAGAAAAAGAAAGAAGGAAGGAAGGAAGGAAGGAAGGAAGGAAGGAAGGAAAGAAGGATCGCTCTTATGAGAAGTGGTTTTTCACCTTAAAAACAAAACAAAACTAAGCATTCAAATTAAATTGAAGAGAAAAAAGTTCCCAATCAAGAACAAATCTAGCACAGTGTCTGGCAGGTGGAAAGGGCTTAATAAATATTTTCACTGGATTATGAACGAGAACTTTTTTAACTTGATCTTGAGATGGTAGAGTGATGTATAAAAGAATGAAAGGATTTTTGTCTTTCCAGATTCCAATCTTTTCCTATTTTAAGACATCAATTTTAAGGAACAATTGATTCATTTATATACTTTGGAGGGAAACATAATAATTAAATATAGATAGTTCAGGGGCACCTGGGTGGCTTGGTGAGTTAAGCCTCAGCTTTTGGCTTAGGTCGTGGTCTAAGGGTCCTAGGATTGATCCCCGCATCGGGCTCTCTGGATGAATCAGGCTCTCTGGAGCCTGCTTCCCCCTCTCTCTGCCTGCCTCTCTGCCTACTTGTGATCTCTCTCTCTCTCTGTCAAATAAAGAAATAAAATCTTTAAAAAAATATAGATAGTTCAGTTTGAAAATGATAAAATAGGAAAACACATTCATATTAGAATTGAGCAAATAGGGAAAGTCATCTCTTTCAACTAAATTGCCCAACGTTGGTTAAGGCATCATGGTTGGACCAGTGAAGAATAAAAAGAGAAATGAGATATGTTCCAGGCCCTCAATATTATAAATTTTGAGTAATTGAAAATGTTGGGCAACTATTGCAACTGTTTCACCTGATTCTTTTAAAAAAATCAATTTTTGAAGAAAGTTAAGAGTTTGTGTCCATCTGAATTCCAATTAAAATAACTAACCTGTAGTTTCAGTTGCAAAGGAGGTACAGAGGGGATATATAAACATACTGTTATTCCCAAATTGTAAAATCCATCTCCCATTTAGGTACACAGCTTATTAAACTTTTGGATGATTAAGCCAAGAAAGAATTAGAAACAGCAGTTTTCTTTTGTTTCTGTAGCAAATCCTTAATAACATTTTTATAGCTTGTCTAAAGCAATGGCTTAAATACTAGTTTATCTCAACATTTTAGTTTCCCTGTCTGTCCATTTTTATATACTCCAGTAAATATCCATCTTCATCATTGCTAAAGATAAACTACTTGTATCCCCATCTTATTCTTCATAAGAAATCCCAGATATTGCTACAAATAAAAGGGAAAAAAAAAGTTAAGTATGATAATGGTGTGTTAGATACTATGCAATGTATATCTAAACCATTAACAAGCAAATAGAATATAAACAAATCAATGATAGAACCTATAAAAGCATGAAAAAGCAGGACATTAGTGCTTAAAGAATGTTCTTGTCATTGTATTACTGGAATCTACTACAAATACGTGCCCTAGGGAGTAGTCAATTTACTTTTATTGCTGTTGTTATGGGTTCAGTACTCCAAGCAAAGTATTCAGAAGAAACTAAAGGAGAGAACCATTTGAAGTCAAGTCTCTAGTCATTTGGTGAAGATTATTATAAGGTGAAATGCAAAAATCACAGACTTTGCTGTGTAAGATGTCACAACATCCTAGGAAATCCCAGGGAAGATCTAGAAATTTCTGGCTGTCTACACACAAAGTTTTCATTCATCTGAGGACTTCTAAGCATTTCCCAAAGATTTACACCACACATCTTAACCCTCAAAGCAACAGAAGTGGAATCTGTGGTTAAAGAATATTACTGCACTAAGACCATGCTAAGATAGCACCTTTTTGAGAAGGCTTCCCTGATCAAGCAGAATAACAAATAAAGACATGACAGGCTACAATTCTTCCTATAGTCTATTAATGACTTCCTTCATCATCAAATAGTTATTTTTTTTCTCTTGGTTGTGTTTTTTTTGTTTGTTTGTTTGTTTGTTTTTGTTTTTTTGTGAGTACTTCAGCTGGCTCAGAGTCTTACCTAATAAGGAAGACCCCCATGTTGTTTTCGTCTAAGTAGTTCCTAGTACTGAGTTCCTAGTAGTAGTCCTGTCAAGGCAACGGTAATTTTCATTAAGCTTTAGTAAAGGACTCATAATATCAAGAGTTCATCCTGGGCTCTATTCATACTTCTTCTTTTCTAATTTCATAGTGGCAACATTTTCTGCCTTGGATATTCAAAGTATATTAGCAGCTTGGGCTACCAAACAAAATATCAAAGATTGGATGGCCTAATGAATTTATGTTCTCACAGTTCTGGGTGCTGGAAGTCCAAGATCAAGGTAACATCAGGGTTGGTTTTTGGTGATCTCTCTTCCTGGTTTGCAGATGGCCCCCTTCCCACTATGTCTTCACCAGGGCTATTCTCTGTACATGTGGAAAGAGGGATATCTTTGGTGTCCCTTTCTCTTTTTATAGTGAGAAGGAGAACCTAGGGTTCCAGTGAAGTCATGGTAGTGTTTCTGGGATAGTTTAAGTATTAAAGGGAAATCATGATACTTATAGTTATTACATAATATTACTTCAAGGTAGTTCACAGTTTCAACATTTATGGTACTACATTCCTTTCAATGACATAATTTCTTTGAGAAGTTATGTCCTTGGTGGTTGCTGTGATTAAAAAGTGGGTACCCTGTGTAAATTAATGTGTAACAAGAAATGAAGGTGGTAGTTTCCAATCTGATTTCAAGGTTGGAAAATTGTGCAGTGACCAATAGGTAGAGACATCTTATTGGTAATTAGTAATTATAATTAATAATTGTGGGCAAGTATGAAATGGTATGAGTTTTTTTTCCTTCATTTTTTCCATATTCTTTAAGTCAGAGGTGTTTTATGTCAGTGGTTGTTTAATTTTAGAGTACAAAAGAATCCCCTGGGGAGATTGTTAGAGTATAGATTCCCAGGTTCAACCCCAAGGAATAAAGATGCAGTATTTTGGGATGGGATTCAGGACCCTGAGTTTTAACAAATGAGTGATTCTAATGCCAATGGCCTTTTACCACATTCCAAGAAGCAATTTCTACATGATGATCTTTCTAGAGCTTTAAAACTGTTTAACAGTGGTTTTATATTTTTAGATGTGCTTTCCTTTGCTCCCTCATTTTTTTCTTATTTCCCATGTGGGGGAGGGTGGCAGGGAGCATTGAACCTTATTGACTTCAGGGTGCCACATGAAAAAATCTCCATTGTTTTGGGCTTTCAAGCCATGGTAGTGAAAAACCACATTTGTCATTTCTATTTCCCACTATATAAAGTCAACACCCTAATAACAGACCTATAACCTCTGTTGGAGAAAATGTGGCTCGCAGATCACAACATGGTGTCACTATTTCTCAGAATATGAATCATTCCCTATAGGACACAATATGATCTTCCTTTCCATTCCCCCGAAGATAAACAACTTGACTAAATTGGAAAGACATGCAGAGAGTGACGAGAGGAGCATGCTGCTCAAGCTGCCTGTTCCACAGAACTGCCGAATCTGTGGCTCTGGATTCTTCAGAGCGGCTTTTATTTTTATTTTATTTTATTTTATTTTTGACAGCCTTCTGCCTGTGTGGCACAATATTTATCTTGCAAGATTGCTTCTGTTTGCGTCAAAACAAATAAACAAGAAAGAATCCAGAAGAAAATGACAGGCACAGATCCCTCTCAGAGTCTACATAGGAGGCTGCATTTTTTATTACATTTCTGGAGGCAGTCTTTGGAAGCTTCTGGAAAGGTGATATTTATGCAGTTGTGTGTAGCTCCTCTTTTCAGTTCTGTGCTTTGCTCCTTCTCCACATTGTCCAGTTACAAATATCTTCGCTGACTCATTGTTTTTCTTTTCTTTGCAAAACCATGTCTAAAATTGACATAATGCTATAATTCAGTCATTTACCCATTCTTGTATTATTCTGAGTGCATTCTATGTGCTGGGCACTGTACTGTTTTCTTAGAAACAATGGTGAATAAAATAGACAAAAAGATTTTGCACAATGGAGTTCACTGAACATATATGGAATACTGGGCCCTCTCTTTAATGCTTTAAAATATATTTTTGGGCCACCTGGGAGGCTCCATCATTAAGTATCTGCCTTTGGCTCAGGTCATGATCCCAGCATCCTGGGATCGAGCCCTGCTTTGGGTTCCCTGCTCAGTGGGAAGCCTGCTTTTCCCTCTCCCACTCCCCCTGCTTGTGTTCCCTCTCTCATGGTCAAATAAATACATAAAACCTTTAAAAAATAATAAAATAAAATATGTTTTCTTATGTAATGCTCCCCACAATCCAAAATGTATTTTCTAAAATTACCTCCATTTTCCAACTGAGAAAACTAAGACTTAGCATGACTACAGACTGTGACCACGATCACACAGCCAAATGGAAGATGGAGCTTGTGACCAAGGCTATTTCAATCTAAAGAACAAAGTACTAACAAGTGGATTCTAAGGAATAAGTTGTTAACAAAAACTAAGCTACACCTTTCCCTGAATTATTTCTTCCTTAACAGGTGATAAATCCTAAGCCAAGGGAATGCATGTGAGGTGGTTAATTTTAGACATTCACATCCTGGAAGAGTGGATCAAGGCAGAATATGATGGAGATTAATGGACGAGGAGTGCATGTCTACAGCCTCTCCAAGTACAATACACCAACCCTTTGTGCTTGCTTGTATTTCAGTCCTACAAAGCCTTTAATTTTTATTTATTCATTTTAAATATTTTATTTATCACAGAGAAAGCATAAGCAGGGGGAGTGGCAGGCAGAAGGAGAAACAGGCTCCCCACTGAGCAGGGGTCATCACTCAATCTGATCCCAGACCTGGGGATCATGACCTGAGCAAAAGGCAGTCACTTAGCCAAGCAACGGAGCCACCCAGACATCCCTCAGTCTTACAGAGCTTTTAAAAGAAGTATCACCCTTAAAAATGTCTGGCCCCATCCTTCCTGTGGGACTGATGTGACGAAAAGTTCTGTGTCCTGTTCTCACCATTCTCCAATCAAGGAAAACTGGAGAGGCCACAGTTAAACAGAGAAGGCATCAAATTTGTGTTGTTAACCATCTAGGACTCTGATCTAAGCCTTGGAGGAAGATAATACACACATTATAATACACATTATCTTGGGAGATAATACACACATTCGAGTCCTCTGGATGTGGTTGATAAATAAATCCCTGGGCTGGGGTTGACACTGTGTTGAGCACGAGGAACTCAAGACATCAGAAAGTCAAGAGATATTTGTAGATTTGCTCTATTCCATTCTGTGATAGGTTGTCCAATGTTGTTTTTGTTGTAGTTTTAAGATTTATTTATTTATTTGAGAGAGAGAGAAAAAGAGAGTATGAGCAGGATGAGGGGCAGAGGGAGAAGCAGACTCCCCACGGAGCAGGCAGGGTCATGTGGGACTTTATCTTTGGACTCTGGGATCATGACCTGAGCTGAAGACAGATGCTTAACTGACTGAGCCACCTGGGTGCCTCAGGTTGTCAAATGTTTAAGAGCATTCTCTTAAAGTGCTTTGTAAATTACACAGTACTATATCAATATTAATTTTCATTTGCAATGATAAATGACAAAAAGATATTTTTGCATTACATGATTCCAAAAGAGAGTTTAATGGAGGGACTTAGGAAAGATAAAGTAGGTGATGTAAGGAAGACTTTGCCCAGTTGATGAACATTCAATATATGGAGAGAGCCAGACAGACAGGGTCCTCAGAGAGGGAATGTCCCTGAGATCAAGGACCTTGAGTGACTGCTCTCTGCTCTGTTACTCTTCATAAACCTCCCCAAATGCTAAAGCTGTTGTAAGTCTTACTGATAGTACAGTTTACTGTTTTATCCATTTATTTATTGAGCAAATATTTATTGATCACTGATGACATACCAATTGGTCTGTTAAGCACTTGTGAACTAGACATAACCCCTTCTCTCAGGGGCTGAAGAAATCTAGTGGATGGATGTCCTAGTCTAGACTTTAGATGGGACACAGGGAGATGTCCTCCTGAGTGGGGAGAGAGGGTATATTTAGGATGAACAGAAGTGGGTCATGCCAAAGTGTGACTGTGATGGTGACAGTGGGAAAGAGGAAATGGGAACAGAGAGCCAGCAGGAACAGGAAATGTAAGCACCCTTGATGTGGGATGTGGGGTGGGGAGTTGGATCCAGAAACATCTGTGAACAGTCAGAGGCAGTTTCAAAATGAGGAAGTAAGAGAAGCCAAAACTACAAGGGGGCGGTAGCAGAAGGTGAAAGGTAAGGGCCCAGTAATGCAAGGCTCTGCAGAAAAATGGATTTTGCATTCAGATCCTCTGTCCCAGGTCTCCCAAGACCAACCTCAAAGTGTCCAGTGGCTCTGCATTTTTGGGAGGTTCTTGGGAAGAATCTGCTTCCAAGCTCATTCTAGTTGATGGCAAAATTCAGTTCCTTGCTGGGAATGGACTGAGGTCCCATTTTGCTTGCTGGGTGTCAGCTGGTAAAGCCGCCAGCTCCTAGAGGGAGGCCTCTCTGGTTTCTGCATGTAGGCCTATGTTTCAGACACACACTTGTAATCTGACTTTACCTTCTGTTACATCTCTTTCTGCTTCCAGAGGGAGAAAGTTCTAGACTTCTAAAGGCTTCTGTGATCAGATTGGGTTATCTTGGATAATCTGGGATGATCTTTCTATCTTAAAATCCATAATCCTAATCGCATTAGCAAAATCCTTGTTATCATGCAATACAGTTGCAGATTCCAGGGATTGCGTTATAGAAATATTTGAAATCCATTATTCTGTCTTTTTTAGATTTCATTCAAAGTTAAAAAGATCAGTGAAAGCACTTAGTAGATGATTTTTTTTTACTGTGAATTAAGTGAAATTGACATCTAGCGTCAATTAGAAGATGATTTTTTTTTTTTTTTTTTTTTTTTTTTTTTACTGTGAATTAGTGAAACTTGAATTTAGGCTAGTGCCCCTCTGTGCTGTGACTCTAGGAGTGGGTGTTCAGCAAACAAGCCTGAAGTACTGGGAAGGGGAGATGTCTCATTATCTTTCAGGCCATTTTGGGCCCTCTCCTGATATGGGAAATGATAGGCATGGTCAGACATCATCATTATGAAGTCCACTTGTCTAGAGAAGGGCTAAGGAGGCAGATAGTGAATAGTGAAAAATCTACCTCATCTGTTCCCAGTGCTGTGAGTTGGTGATTGTCCTGATACCCTTTGAGAGCAAACTGAAAATTATGTACCTTCTCTCATGTTTGTAAGTTGACCTACACAATTTTTCATTATTAAATATTGAGGAACTATACGGTTCTGTTATATAATAAGCATTAATATTTTAAAATAAAATCATTACATTATTTCTTAAAATATAGCCAATGGAACCTAATCATAATTACTATAAACCCACAATGATCTATGAAAAATAGATGAACAAGCTCTATTTTAACATTTAATTTTATATCTTACCTGTCTTTCAATTTGTATTTCCATTAACATCTCCACTGAAATTTTATCTTCAGTGTATTTTTATGTTTAAGTTTACTTAAATCATTAAATATGTATCTCTAATATTTTGTAAGGTACTTTTAAGAAATTCATTTGACCATAGTTTCTTAATATTAGAAATGTGTTCTATCTTAGGTACCACTACAATTATTATTAATAAACATTTGTTCTAAACACCGTAAATAAAGTAAATGTCATTAATAACTTTTAAACATTAAATAGTAAGAACAAAAATCAAAAAACACTGGACATGCAGCTCTTAATAAACAAATGAGTATTTAAAATAATTTATTTTCTTTATTCATTAATACATATGCTTGATTAATGAAATGACATAAAACCTCATCTCATTTTTAAAAACCTATTTTACATTTTTATAGATAAAATCCCTCAGTAATCTTGTTCCTTTCATAAGTACAAGGAAGGAAAAGATAATGCCCATCAAAAGCGAAAGTAATTTGTTACTTTACATGGAAAGGTTTTCTTGAGATTTACAAATAATTATTTTATCTGTGAAGTTTTTACCTAGAGACACCTTGTTTAACTTAACATACTATGATGAATTGGAAAACAAAATGTTATTATTAATATCTTTACATCTTTGCTAACACATTTTTTCTACTTTAAAAGTGTACTTATTTTGTAAGTGCTTTTGAGGTAGACAGAGATCCAGAACCCCTTAGGGAGGACTTGGCTAGTGGTGACTGATGTGGTCATCCCATCATTTTGGAGTGACGCTCAACAACTTTGATGAACTTGTCTTGCTGCAGAATGCCCACTTGGGTTGTTCTAGGCCTGCATACCATTCAGCTACTTTATAGGCTCAATCCTATTTCCTCAACCTCTTCTCTACAGGCACTGATTTCAGTGGAAACTTCTTTCGTGCTAGCCTTCATCTTCTTCTGGACAAACCCACTGGTGACAACTTCTAATACAATTTTGTCAAAGCTTTGGGCTTCAAGTTTAGCTCTATTTATGGAAAATATCTATATTTATTTTTAAAAATTTTTTAAAAAGATTTATATCTTTAGGGAATCTCTACACTCAACATGGGGTTTGAACTTACAACCCCGAGATCAAGACCCATCTTCTACCGACTGAGCCAGCCAGGCCCCAGAAGATGTCTGTTTTTAACCAAAATGGTTAACCGCATCGGTTTGAAAAAAAAAATTACTTATATTCTGTCCAAAAAAGTCTTCCTTCATTTTATATTTCAAGAAAGCAAATTAAAACATTTGTTAAGAAGTGTTATCTTTTTAAATTTAATTTTATTTTAAAGGTTTTATGTATTTATCAGACAGAGAGAGAGAGCCAGAGAGCACAAGTGGGAGAAACGGTAGAGGGACTGGAGAAGCAGGCTCCCCACTGAATAGTGAGCCCAGTATGATGGTGGGGCTTGATCTGAGGGTCCCGGGATCATGACCTGAGCTGGAGGCAGTTGCTTGATCGCCTGAGCCACCCAGGCAGTCCGAGAAGTGTTATCTTTTGAAAACAGAAATAAAATACAAAACAAGTCTGATCAGGAGTATTAAAAATAATTAAGATAAAATGCTGAAGGTTTAATAATATTTATGTATCTATTTTTATAAAGACATGAAATAAGATAAACATGCTATTTACCATTACTTAAATAATGATAATAAAACAATAAAATGCATAATCAAAGGAGATTATTTAGGAACTAACAAGTAGGAAAAAGGGTATGTTTTTGGTTACTCTTCATATTCTTGTATTGAACACTTGTGTTTAGCTTCTGAGAATGATTAAATGTAAATGAAAAATAAAAATAAGAATAAATATGTTTTAAAGAACATGATAAATGTGAATTTAATGGAAAGTATGTGGTACCAAACATTAATTGATCTGAACGTTCACATATAATTTTACTTTTTGTTAAGTGGTAAATATATATTAAACATTTATAGGCGAGAATAAAGATTAACTGTATTTGGAATAAATATTTTATAATATAACTGATAAAAGTTTTATCTACTTTGGCAATATGCAACAAATATGAAAGAAATAATGATAATGTCTTATCTATTGATTTACATGGGATATTTCAAAGTATTTTGCAGTACTTCAAAGCATTCTGTTTACATTTAAGAGACTCAAAATTATAAACTTCTGTTACTCTGGCTGTTTGAAGGAGTTTTCATTACAGTTAATGACAATTTCTAATCATGAAGACTGATATAGTTGAAAAGAATTCCTTATGTTTAGGGTAGATCCATGTTTTGTAGACCCTGAAGTTTATACAAACTTTTTGGGTGACTTTTGAGAGAAAAATGATAACAATAAATATCGCTATAATTGATAATGAGCACAAAAGTATTTACAATGAGATAAGAAGTCATGACAGATTACAAACTTTAGAAAGCTGACATATGGGGTCACCTGGGTGGCTCAGTGGGTTAAGCCTCTGCCTTCGGCTCAGGTCATGATCTCAGGGTCCTAGGATCAAGCCCCACATCGGACTCTCTGCTCAGCGGGGAGCCTGCTTCCTCCTCTCTCTCTCTCTCTGCCTGTTTCTCTGCCTACTTGTGATCTCTGTCTATCAAGTAAATAAAAAAATAAAATAAAAAAAAAGCTGACATATGGCACGAAAATCATAAGACATGTGACGTGGTATTCTCTTAATTAACTAAATGCCTATCATAGCCCTATAACTATTTTTTCTAAATTGTTGTCTATAAATTCTTTGATGACTTCTTCATATAATATTAATTTCTAGTGTTCTCTCTATAAAGAAAATAGAAAGATGATTCAGTTTTTACTGTCTTTGGTCAAATTTAATTTTTCTTTCAGGGTAATTAGTATGCATAAGACTGTGAGTTTAATTACAGACACGTGCTTATTGGGTATTGTTTTAAGGTTGGGAAATGCAGGCTTCCTGATAAACATTATTTCTCAGATTCTCATTGAAAAAGGAAAAAAAAAACCTTGTGGTCTTTATACTACATTTTCTTGAAAGGAGAGAGTTTGCATATTGGCCATTCATGGATAAGAATTGATTCCTTGGTTTGTCATCTTCCAAGACTGATCATTGGAGGAATTTTCCTTAGACCAACTCTGGCTCTGTACACTTCAATCCTTACTCATCCTTTCCCACCCATGTATTTCTATGTCTCCTTGCTCTAAAGGACAAGTTCACATCATGATCCTACATGTGGACCAGGATGACAGCAGAGTTTGTACAGAGGATGGGCAACGATTTCCTAGGAGCCATTCCACCACCAGATGGCTAACAAAAATATGACTATATACTGGTGTGACTGCAAACCACATAAATACTTCCCTGGAATGCTGAACTGAACCCATCACCAGCTCAACTGTCCTTGAACAGATCCTAAAGATGTTCACAGCCCATCTAGAGCTATTTCACGTAGGGAGAAGCGTAACTGAAGGCGAGTTTGCATAGACATGAAAAATGATTTTACCAGACGAATGTAATAATTTTTACAGAAACACATGACTCTGGGAACACTGCTAGTGCCCCTTCCAGGGCTTGAAAGTTTCTCTTGCCAGCGAGGATCCTTGAAGCTTAAGCTTCAGTAGCTTTAAGGTAAATCCACATCTGTTTATGTTTAAATAAGTGAAAATATTTATTTTAAAGTTCAATATTTCCCATTGATGATTTGTGCTTTGTTCTCAAGGGGTTTCTCTCAAGAGAGATGCATTATTTCACAGTAGTGGCTTTGGTGGGTTTTGTTCTGTTTTTGTTTCTGATAAGAAGGGAGATGGGAGAATTCAAGCTGTGAAATAAAAATTGCCATTACTCCCACAATTTTACTTTATTATCCATTTATCTCAGTTCAGAATATTCTGAGTCCAAAACGCCCATGTGAAAAGAAGTTTTGCCTCTAACAGTAATGCTGTAAGTCAGGAAAAGGCTGGAAGAATTTTGTGATGTCTCAGTTAAACATTAAAGCTTTCACTTTGTCCCCTGTGGGGAAAGATGATGCTATTTTTCTGTTCTCCTTTTTCTTTCTCTCCCCTCTTCCTTCCTTACTCCCTCCCTCAGTCCCTCTCTTCCTCTTTCCCTTCCTTCCCTCCCTCCCCTCCTTTTTCTCCTTTTCTCCCTCCTTCATGAGAACTCTGGGAATTCTGGAACTCTACTGTGAACTCTGAGGCTTTCTCAAGGTGGACTTTAGGAAAGTCCATAAGAATGTGGAAAGCAATTTCCTGAAGAGTTCTAGAGCACTTGTAGACTTTGAAGAGTCTTGGCTTGTTGCATTTTTTGAAACATTTTGCTGTGGATCAGGGATTGAGCAAACTATTTCTGTAAAAGGACTCAACCCTGCCATTGTAATGTGAAGGAAGCCATAGTCGATATGTGAATGAACAGGTATGGCTGTGTTTCACAGGATATTCTTTACCAGAGAAAGCAATAGTCTGGATTTAGCCCTTGATCTCTGGTGTGCTGACTGACCATAGCCATTGGCTGCTGAAAGGTCTGAAGACAGGTGGAATCACAGACCATTTCCAGAGAAACCACTGTTAAGTTCTTCTGAATTTGAAAGCACGAACTTTGGTTGCATGGACAGCCTAGAGCCCATTGGTCAGGGATTCCTAAAATAAACATGCCCAATAATTAACTCTGCAATGTCTTGTCAGAGAAAAGAATGCATATGATATTACCTAGAAAACACATTATATACTAATTCTTTTTCAGAATCTAGGTTGAACAGGGCTCAATTCAAAGAAGTGTATTTAAATAGAACTTGGCAAAGTTTGTAAAAGTTCCACAGAGTTCCACGTCAGAGGAAAAGTATTAGAAATCAGCAGTACTCACTCAATACCTTTTATAGAGGTCACACAGACACCATTACTATCCATTTCAACGTACGTGTGGTTCTGTCCCTGCCTTCCAGGACACCTATTTAACATCAAATGACAGGCAAAGGTCACTTATAAGGGAGTCCTGGAGACTTTCCCATACAACAACTAAAGCTCTGCTTATTGTAAAAAAAAAAAAAAAATGCACCAACTTGAATAGGATCACATCTCCATAAAAAGCCTGCTGTCTAAGGGACACTGAAACAGGGTAACTGGGGGTAACTGCAAGCACAGAAGAGAGAAGAGAGAAGAAGAGAAGAAGAGATATTCTGGTAAAAATAACAGAACCATGACAATTATGACTGTGACCCAAGCTTGACTGTGCATGAGGAAAGCCATCTGTATTCCATGGATCAGGCTGGCAGGCCACTTGAATTTCAACTTCCATCTTCATGCCAAGGAAGCTGGGGTACATATAGCTACAGACTCTTATGGGGATGGGCAGAAATGGTCTATATGCTGGGCATGGGAAGGATTATCCACTCAACTTTAACTTTCTTCTTAGCCACACAGGCAAACCATAATCTATTGTTAAATTTTTTCTCATCATGTTTTGGAGCTTCTGATGCCTTAAAGAAGTGATTTATTCTCTTTGAGATACCTGTCTACACTAGTGTTTTGATAATATTTCATGATCTGAAATCAGATTTCCATTGGAGTGGGTTAACAAGAAAGGGAAGAAAAGGAGTGGCTATATACTATGCTTTCTTTTCTGTTACACAATTGTTATTTGTATGATTAGAATTATTTTAAAAGCAAATGTGAGGGTTAAATATATCCTATTAATCACATCAAAGAACATGCCCAACTACACCTAGTTTTTAAAATATAAACCTTCCAGTTCCATTGAAGTTTTGTTTTCTCAGTATAAACTGTTAACAATCACTGCTGAATAAAATCCTGAGGCTCTGTTCAGATCTAGGAAATAGCTAACATTTATTGAGCACTTACTATGTCCCCGGCACCATTCTAAACACATTCCTGGGAATAACTGATTTAATGCTCACATCTGCTTTATAGATGGCTACCATGACTGTGCTCAGTTCACCGATAAGGCTCAGGGAGTTATGCAAGTAACAAATGTTACTTGCCTCCTTCCTGTTATCATCAGAAATACAACTTCCTAAATCTTCCTGGTAAAGAAGTAGCCAAAATAAAATTTGAAGGACAGAGAGAAGCTGAGAAACGGTTGGGAGCGGGGGGTGGTAGAAAGTGTGAGAGAAAGAGAGTCCTCAAAATAAATTTCTATGTGCTAGCATAAAACCACCCAGGGTTGTCTTTTCTAGTTAGAAGTGACTCCTACAGCTGCCTCACCACCTCTTTTAACCCCAGCTTGATTGCCCTTTGATACCCAGTCTTTTGTGATTCTTCATTTCCATCACATAGTCCCTCAGCTCCCTTAACAGGTACAGGACCAACTTAAGAGCTGCTTCCTGATACAGCTGCTTGCTGTTAAAAGGCTTGAAGTTACTTAAGGCAAGTTTACTCCATCCTTAGTTTTACCAATGCATTTAACTTAACAAGGTTCTACAACAGTCACAAAGTTATTTCCAACAGTAATCAAGAAAGATCAGCTCTGGAACAAAGAAAGGCCCTTCTTCCTCCCACACTCCCAAGGATAATGCATTATGTTCTCATCAGCTACCATGTGCAAGGGGAGGGTTTGCATTTTTCACCTTCATCCCACTATAGTTAGCTAGATAATGTCCACAAAAGCTTGTGTAATTTGCTAATCTTTTCTGTCTCCTTTGCTGGACTATATGCTGAAGTGTGGAATATGGAAGGTCCCAGCATTTGGCACCAACAAACTCAGACTGCAACAGTGATTCCCATTCTCAACTCCTCAGGAGATGCTCGACACCTCATGAGATGGATGACTTAGGATTAGAAAAAAAGAAAGCAATAGTGAGTATAGGTATCTTTCCATGTTTTACAGTTAAATGTTGTATTCGTTTCCTATGGTTGCCACAACAACCTGCCATGAATTTGGTGGCTTCAAACACTAAAAATGTATTCACTCCTAGCTCTGGATGTGAGAAGTTGGAAGTCAGAATGTGGGTGGGGCCCTGTTCCCTCCCAGGGCTGTTGGGGAGAATCCTTTCTGCCTCTCTCCCCAGCTCTAGGCACCTGCACACAATCCTTGGTGGTGTTGGCTTCTGGTTTCATTACTGTAATCTCTGCCTCATCTTCATGTGGTCTTTGCTTTTGTGTCTCCTTTTCTGTCATTTCTGAGGACCCTGCCATTGCGTTTAGGGTCTACTCAAATCCAGGATTCCATCTCCAGATCCTTTTCTCTGGGTTTGGGCTTGAGCATCTTTTTGAGACACAATTCAGTTTACTATAAATGTGTTTTGTTTATAGGTTACATTTTTTTTTTCTGAATGATACAATTTCTAATAGTTATGGAGTTAGAACTTCCTTTCTTTTGTGAAATGACAGTAAGTGGTTGTTATTTACATATGTATGTGTATTATAATTCTTTTTTTTTTTTTTAGCAAGATAAAAAGTTGGCAATCTAATTCCTTTTCCATGTTTCCTCAAAAATGGTCCAGGCAATCAATCACAATTTGGAAACCACATGATTACAAAACTGACCCCAACTTGCTGAAATGATTTCCTTTCTGTAAATGAGATACTCTCTGATTTTTGTATATCTGACTTTCAAATAATTTTCACTTTGATAGATGCTATGTGAGTACTTCTAAACACCTTTTCAAAAACCCAAATCAGACTTTCTCATACAAAAAGACAAAACAAACAAAAACCAACCAGTTATTTCAACCTATTCCACAGTGACACTGCCTGCTACCTAGGTGTTGGATGTGACATTTTGTCATCTTTTTATACAGTTGGGTTTGTGAAATTATGTGAACATTTTATTGTGTTTTGATTTAACCATTTTGCTTTTGAAATAAAGTGATAACGTGAAAATAAGAACTGGTCTCGAACATAATATAACTGAGACACAGGTTAAAAATACTAGGTGGGCTAAAATGGTGACTCTCTCACCTCAGTTGGATGCATCCCATACTTAGCAAGGAGATAGGAATTAAATTTGAAAGAAAATGACAGAGTTAGAGACTATCTATAGGTGGTAGAAAAGTAATATCAGCAGTTATATCTTTAAAGTAAGATTTTTTATATTTTATATCTTCCCAAATATTTAAAGGTATTTTATTTTATATCTTCAAAGTGAGATAAATCTACTCATCATTTGAGTACATTTATTTTCTTCCCTGTAACTTCCATTTCCATTATCTGATATATCTTTGGACTATATTATGATATGGAAATTGGGGACTTTGTGTAGTTGTAGTCGTAATTGTGGGAACAGTAATTCCCACAAATTATTGGTAGTAGTAATAACAGTAGACATAGTTAAAAACAGTACAAAAGCAGCAAAAGCAATTTTATTGTATTATATTAAAACTGATGATGCATATGTTGTTCTATACCTATTAAGCTCTAGACAAATGTCAATTAATTAAAGCATTGTGGTACAGTCTTCATTTTGCAATTGGTTAAATGGGATGTCTTACTGACCCGCTTGGTCATGTGGCTTTAATTCATAGTTTTTCTTTACTAATCTAGAAGTTAAGCTCTTTAATCCAAGGCTAGGCCCTACGAAGAGGCGAGTGAGAGTCAAATATAACCCACAGATAGTTAATGATTATTTTGCTTTTGAATCTAAAATTTCGGGGCCTGACATATAGTTGTGTTCCCCACCATTCCCACTTCCTTCTAGTTCCCTGCTGGGAGTGTTTGTAATGTGACCCCTGAAGACATTTGTGCTTGAAACTCTGGACAAGTGGTGAGGAGATGGTGAGCACCACAGGAAAGAACTAGAGCGAGCTTCATTTCCTTGATTAACAGGAGTTGAAGACTCGGCTTCTCTTTGCTCAGGACCCTGCTGCAGTGAGATAGACAATGGAGAACTCAAGGGTGCTACTTTGCTAAATCTGGAGAACTGGCATCTGCCTGCAGAAGTCCCTTACCCACCTCTACACATACTCTTATCTTCCTGGAGCCCTTTTCAATCTACTGTTGCTTTTGTTCATTTGTTTGTCTTAAATAATCTATTTATTTATTTATTTATTTAAATGGTTTTATTTACTTATTTATTTGTCAGAGAGAGAGAGAGACAGAGACAGAGAGACAATGAGAGCAGGAACACAAGCAGGAGGAGTCGGAAAGGGGGAAGCAGACTTCCTGCTGAGCAGGAAGCCGGATATGGGGCTCCATCCCAGGACTCTGGGATCATGACCTGAGCTGAAGGCAGATGCTTAACAACTGAGCCACCCAGGTGCCCCAAGAATTTATTTATTTTAGAGAAATAGAGAGAAAGAGCACAAGTGGGGGGGAGGAGCAGAGAGAGAAGGAGAGAAAAAATCCCAAGCAGACTCCCCGCTGAGCATGGAACTTGATCTCACAACCCCAAAATCATGACCTGAGCCAAAAATCAAGAATCAGATGCTTAGCCAACTGAGCCACCCAGGCACCCCTGTTCAAATACTTAATTAAAGGATATGATAAGAGGGTTTTTTTGAAACTGGACATATAAAGGTAAATATATAAAATTTATGTAGATCCATCACTGGGCATATACCTAGTACATCTGGTTCTAAGTCAAGGTTTTCTTTCAATCATATTTATATGTGAATATTCTAAAAGACCACTGTTAAGCCCAATGTAAGTTAGCCAAGTCATTCCACTATATTTATTCTTCCTGCTGAATGGCATCATTCCCTGCAGTAGAAGAGAATTTATTTGCTCTTTTTCCTGTTTTTGCTTGTTAAAAGATGCTTTCTTTCAAACCTAAATTGATCTATAGTCTTGACATATATCAACTGGAGTTCCTTTTCTATCAATGTGACAAATGAAGGGTTTAACTTATTATTGTTTCTCATGTGAGATGATGGGGATGTGACATTGTATCTAGCCAAGAGAACTTGGCTGGATAATAAATTTTATTGAGTAAATTCCAATACCAACTAGTAAGTCTATGATAATTACATTGCTTTAACATCTAAGACAATGATTTGCTCTCTTCTTTCTCATTTCCTTATTTCAGTTTTACAGAGAACAAACAACTGTGCCTATATTTTAGTGAATTAAAGAATATAGAATATTAAATATAGAATATAGAATATTAAAGAATAAAGACACTGGAGAAAAATTATGATTTAAAATCATCTTACAAGACTTATTTGTAACAGTATTATTATTATTATTATTATTATTTGCTAAACTAGAACTGAAAGCCTGTGGATATCTCCAGGAAGTGAGATGTTCAAATGAATTGTTTGAGAAATGATGCTTACCTTGGCTTGTTCAATTTGTTCCCCAATTAATGGAGATCGACTTACGTCAAAAATAATTTTTAAAAAGTTAGAAAGCATGAACCCTGTCTATATGGAATGACTCCTATAAAATGATTCCTACAAACTTCATTTAGAATGAACACATGTCAAAAATTTAACCCATTAATGAGAGAATCTAAAGAGCATTTGAGGAGTAGGGATTTATATAGTTGATCACAAAGCCCAGTTAGGGACACAACTGATTAAGTCTTAGAGGGCATGATGTTTGGTGTTACTTCTCTACAGGACTGACATTTCCTGTATCTCTACAAGATGAAACTGTAAGTTAACATGTAACCTCATGGAGTCTAGATCCTCATCTAAAGGTAAAATCCGCTAGAAAATTAAATATTCCTTGAAAGTGCCTACTGAACAATGATGCAATATGACATTAAAGAATATGCCTATTTTCAAATTTGGGATAATTTTTTTAAAGATTTTATTTATTTATTTGATAGAGAGATCACAAGTAGGCAGAGAGGCAGGCAGAGAGAGAGGAGGAAGCAGGCTCCCCGCCAAGCAGAAAGCCAGATGTGGGACTCAATCTCAGGACCCTGAGATCATGACCTGAGCCACCCAGGTGCCCCTTGGGATAATTTTTTAATAGTCTCTCTGGTGACCATAAATAATTTTGAAAGATTATTTTTGATTACAAAAAAATGCTCATCTCATTCTGTTTTTGATGGCTTAATTTCCTGAGGAGCAAGAGGTATTAATTAACCATACAAGCCTCCTTGCCAATCACCTAATTCAGAGGCTCACAAGGATGAATAAGAACTAAGTCCAGAGAATTAACTTCTGACTAGAAAATTCATAAAGATGCTCAGATTGCATTTTCAATAACATCTATTATTCTTGATATTTTTTTCCTTTTAGTTGTTCTCACTGGTCATTCTATACCACGGTGAGGAAAGCAAATGCAAACGTGTAACGTTCCCATCCACAGTTTGTACTGCTGTTCCTATACATTTGGAAGAATTGCTCCCTGCTTAAAATCAGCCAAATCTGATTGGGTTCTGCCTACCTATATAAGACTCTATAAGACACAGAGCAAGTCTTGTCCCAGATTCCTGGGAGAACTCTGTGGGCATCAGTTCTACATATAAAGGATAATTCCTCTGCTTTAATGATGGGTTTGTCGTATCTCATTACAATGAGATTTATCCCCAACTATGTAACTGCAGGTATAGGCTTGATGATAGAATCAGTTTGTCCAATTACATCCTGTTAAAAAGGAAGTCAAATTCTGGCAAATAATTATATTTCCAAGAAAAGTAATAAGACTCAGGAATAGTTTTTGGGTGTATGTCTGTTTGTTTGTTTTTAAATTTAGCAGCCATGGTGGCCGAGATACCATTTTTAAGCTCAGGACTACAGACATATTCAAAAAAAGAGAAATAGCTTCTGCTTCTTTTTTTTTTTTTTAAAGATTTTATTTATTTATCTGACAGACAGAGATCACAAGTAGGCAGAGAGGCAGGCAGAGACAGAGAGAGGGGGAAGGAGGCTCCCCGCTGAGCAGAGAGCCCCATTCGGGGCTCCAGGGCTAGATCCCAGAAAGGTGGTATCATGACCTGAGCCAAAGGCAGAGGCTTTAACCCACTGTCACCCAGGCACACCAAGAAAGAGCTTCTTTACCAATAGGAAAAGAGAACACAAAACTAGTACCAAACTATTCTAAAATAATAACTATAATTAGATTTCTCTTACTCAGTCATTCATTTTTTTTTTTTGAGATTTTATGTATTTATTTGAGATACAGAGAGACAGCAATAGTGACAGAGAGCACAAGTGGGAGAAGAGGGAGAAGTAGGCTCTCCCCTGAGCAGGGAGCCTGATGTGGGGCTCAATCCCAGGACCCTGGGATCATGGCCTGAGCCAAAGGCAGATGCTTACTGACTGAGTCACTTCCTTATCTATTTGTTTTATACTGTGTAAATTAAGCTTTGATCTTTTGGATTTGGGGTCAGTAGTTAGCTTTCATGAAATCTGCTTCTGAATGATAGAGGGTTCTGGAAATTCTCAATCAATTAACAGTTAACTCAGACAATCTCAGTGTTACCTAGGTGATGCCAGCTCAAGCTTCAAAGCCTGTTTCCATGAGTTGATTTCTTGAAATAGCAATAGTTAAAAGCACCCGATAGGGGCACCTGGGTAGCTCAATGGGTTAAAGCCTTCGGCTCAGGTCATGATCCCAGGGTCCTGGGATCTAGCCCCACATCAGGCTCTCTGCTCGGCGGGGAGCCCGCTTCCTCCTCTCTCTCTCTCTCTCTCTGCCTCTCTGCCTACTTGTGATCTCTATCTGTCAAATAAATAAATAAAATCTTTAAAAAAAAAAAAAGCACCTGATAGAGTCCTTTTTACTGAGGCACTGAGACTATCTTTCTTTGTTAGAAGCCCAATGCCCAGCTTGTAGTTTATAACAAAATTTAACAAGCATCTGCTGATGAAAAGTCTAATGGCCATGGTTAATTTATTATATAACTAATAATATGAAACAGAAGAGAGTAAAATTTTCCATTGGGTTGTAAGAATCTGATCCATGTCTCTTTTTTTTTTTTTTTTTTTTTATAGAGCTACCTTATGACCCAGCAATTGCACTACTGGGTATCTATCCTAAAGATACAAACGTAGTGATCCAAAGGGGCATGTGTACCCGAATGTTTATAGCAGCAATGTCCACAATAGCCAAGTTATGGAAAGAACCTAGATGCCCATCAACAGATGAATGGATAAAGAAGATGTGGTATATATATACGATGGAATGCAGCCATCAAAAGAAATGAAATCTTACCATTTGCGACGACATGGATGGAACTAGAGCGTATTATGCTTAGCGAAATAAGTCAACTGGAGAAAGACAACTACCACATGATCTCCCTGATATGAGGAAGTGGAGATGCAACGGGGGTGGGAGTTAAGGTGGTAGGAAAAGTAAAAATGAAAGAAGATCCATGTCTCTTTTGAAGATAAAAACATGCCAAGCATGGCAAAGGGGTTGACAAATCTATGAAATTTATGATCTCCAAAATATTTACAATTATTGTATTTTACTTCCATAATTCTCCTTTAATTTGAGAAACTTTTCCCATGCAGTTCTTAGGGTAATGGTTGGAGTAATAAAGTAATATGGATACATCAACCAAACCAAGTTACTTTTATCATCTCTTTTTATACAGGGTGAAAGAAGAAATCTGCATGCTAACCCACTGCAATTTAGTTCTACATTGAAATATATTTAATATAGGCATAGTTATTAAATATAGACTCTAATTTTGACAAGGCAAAATCAATGGACTTACCAAAAAAATATTTGCTCTTTTGACTAAGATAAGATCACAGGTCTTGAGAATATTAGGTTGATTTCCAGCTCACCAAAGTGACACTGCAATATTTTAAATAAACCTAGAATATAAAACAACTAGAAGGAAACTTAATACATTCAAGAATGAAGACCTTTGTTCTTCCTTTTTTCCTTTGGATTATAGACACAGGAGTTTGCTGTAGCACAGAAAGTGATTCTAGTGAGACAGAGAAACTGCTATCTAAGGAGATTACATAGCAGGTGAAGACTGATATTTACTATGTCTTAGACATGATTACTGAATGCTGGAAGATCATTTGTCATTAAAAAATCCTAGTTTGGGGGCACCTGGGTGGCTCAGTGGGTTAAAACCTCTGCTTTCGGCTCGGGTCATGATCCCAGGGTCCTGGGATCGAGCCCCGCATCAGGCTCTCTGCTCAGCAGGGAGCCTGCTTCCCTTCCTCTCTCTCTGCCTGCTTCTCTGCCTAGTTGGGATCTGTCTCTCAAATAAATAAATAAAATCTTTAAAAAAAAGAAATCCTAGTTTGCATTAATATAGTATTTGGCAGTAAAGGATTAACAAGCTACAAGTAAACCCATCGAAATGAGTCAACACTGCAAAATTTTGACATATTTCATTCCTTTTTTTATGATCATTTGCAATTATTAGAAACCAAAACCAATAAGATTTACTACACTCAAACCTTCTGCAACGTGCCATAAATGCTCACTTTGTCCTTTATGCTAATTTTGTATTGGAATAGTCTGATACTTTAAGACAAAACTACTCTCTTAATCCTTCAAAAACAAAAATACATCCACATTTTGTATACACAGTTGTAAGAGTGGCAGCATCTCAGTATTCTATATTACTTAAATGTTATCCATGTGTCCATAGATTATACATTAATTAACTCAATTTAACATTGGATTAAGGGTTTAAGTTAACTAAGGATCTTGTGGATGATGTTTAATCAGATAGACATTAGAATATAAGTACTGTTCTCTAATTTCCCTTTCTGTATTTTCATTGTTTGTGTATAAGAAAGCAACTGATTTCTGTACATTGATTTTGTATCCTGCCACATTACTGAATTGCTGATGAGTTCTAGTAGTTTGGGGGTGGAGTCTTTTGGGTTTTACATATAAAGCATCATGTCATCTGTGAAGAGAGAGAGTTAGAATTTGTAAAAATATTTGTCAAGGTTATAATTTTATATTTTCTTAACTTTAAATATTTAAAGAAAATACTATTAACTTATCTGAACAATAAGCAAATATGAGAACTTGGAGACATTCCTTTTTGCAGTCTTTTGATGGGAAAACAAACTCAATGTTATCAAGTCATAAAAATCATATAAATCATAAAAAATCTATAAAACAACAAAATGCACTTTTGTATTACGTACACACAGATAAGCTGTTTTTCTTTTTAAAGACTTTGTTTATTTATTTGGCAGACAGAGAGAGAATCACAAGTAGGCAGAGAGGCAGGCAGAAAGAGGGAAGCAGGTTCCCCACTGAGCAGAGAGCCCCTATGCGGGGCTTGATCCCAGGACCCTGAGATATGACCTGAGCAGAAGGCAGAGGGTTAATCCACCAAGCCACCCAGGTGCCCCCTTATAGCTGTTTTTAAACTAATGTTGCAAACCAATTCAAGGATTCATTTTGTTTAGGTGTACTTAAACTCTTATAAAAATTATATGGCTTTATTTTCTATAAGAAGGATTTTTCTTTTTTCTTAAAAGTCTGGCACACTTAATGTATTTTAACTTCAGCTTCCATATTTTCTTGGGATTCTAGGAGTACTAGATTCATGCAAGCACTTATCCAGAGTAGACCTCCTTTAGTTTGAGAGAATTTAAAATTTAATTTGCCAACAATCTTCAGAGATTAAGAGATATCTCACATTTACATGGGGAAAGGTATGGACTCATCTCAATTATAAACATAGAAATGCAGGAAAAGCAGGCGGCTTCCATTGCACAGCATCTGCAGGAGGTTAGATGTCATCTAGAAACCAAAACCCACTAGGCCAAATCTCAAAGAACTGCTCTGTTTTCCATTGGGTATGTGATATTTTACATTTTTTTTTAATAGAGAGAGAAAGAGATAACATTTGTGCATGGCAGGAGCAGGGTGCGGACGGAGAGAGAGAATCTTAAGCCAAGTCCATGCCCAGCATGGAGCCCAATGTGGGGCTTCATCTCATGTACCTGGGATCATGACATGACCCAAAATCAAGAGTTTGTCGCTTAACTGACTGGACCACCCAGGCACCTCTCCAATGGGAATGCAATACTTTAGAATACATTTGCTTTCAGTTCACAGATAGATAAACAATAAGTAAAAACGACTGACAAAGTCATTTAGGTATGGATAGAGTAACAGACCTGACCAGGAACCAGAAACAGAGAATTAGGAACGGGATGGGAATGCAACAGCAAGAAACAGAAATAGCAAAGGTAAAGCCTTAGCATCACTGAGGATTCAGTTCTGCAACAGAGACAGTATCTCCCCAGGTTTGAAGAGCCCATGTGATGCATTTCTCAGGAAATATAATTGGCACTTTAGTCTACTCGGACATGTCAGTGGAACACCTGTCAAAACTGTCAATGTATAGTTTTCAAAAAATTAAAAACATGAATTTCATATAAAAGTGAGTAAATATATGCCAGAATGTATTTGACTTATTATTGAGTGAACCAACAGAATAGAAAAATTGATTAAAAACCTTTGAGAATCAGGGAATGTGTAAGTCTATTAGGAAACGTGTACAGAAGGTATTTGTTAAGTTAAAGGCAAAACTGATTAATGCCTTACAAGGCAATAAAACTATATAATTTAGGATTCTCTGCTCTACCCACCCAAGTTATTTGCATCTTTGTAGATAAAAATCAATAAGTTAGCATGCAATTTCACAGACTCTAGGCCCTGATCAATAGTAAATAACAAACAGAAAAGCAAATCCCTTAGAGACATAAATAATCTTGGTGTGCAGTTAAAGCCTACTCCAGTATGATATTAAGAATCATGCAAATATCCTTTTCCCTATTTCCAAGTTTTGGATAATTTTTCTTAGTGCTGAAGGAAATAAACTAGAACCAAATATTTCTAGGACAGACTGAATCTTTAGGTTGTTGAGAATTGGAATTTGAGGTTGCTATAGATTTAATATTTTGCTCATTCTCCATAGTTCATAATAAGAAAGTCAACATTTTTGTTGTACATCATACAAAATTGGATGAAGCCTTGGGAGTGGAAATAACTTTATCCACAACAATACCTTATCTTTTCATAGCAAGAGCTCCAGAGAGCAATTGGAAGATGGCCAGGGCAAATATCCCAGGCTTCCGTTTCCCTTTTGCCATTGTAGCTGTTTCTAATTACCCCTTTCCAGAAATTTTGTACCAACTTCAATTCTATGTTAAAATACTCATTACTTCTATATAATAAAACTGGCCAAAATGTATTTAGTTGCAGAAAATAAAGCTACTGCCAGAAACACAGAGACATTTAATCCACATGGTAAGGGATGATATTTTCTTCAAAAACAACTTGGAACGGTCTCGTTAGAAACCTTGTTAATAAAAAGAAGAAAGAAAGAAGGAAGTAAAGAAAGAAAGAAAGAAAGAAACCTTGTTAATCCCCTCACTCACTCATGCACCAGAACATGCACATCCATCCACACAAATGAACTAAATTTTTGTTTAATTATGGTGGCTATTTTTATTTTGTTTTATTTGTGTGTATCTTTCTACCTCCAGATTTTCTAGTGAACATCTGTCATTTGTTTAATTGGATACAGTATTAGCCAACTGCTACGCATTTACTCCCTATTTCATTTTCTTCTTTAATTCTTGACTTGGTTTGACACGTTATAGAGAAATGTCAAAAATTTCCTAGTAAAGACCCTAAAATACCTGCAGATCATTTGAGCTTGATTGCACAGCGGCTGATGCTGATTGCAATGGGAGCAATGGTGGTTTTTCTCAGATTTTGAACTTACTCACAGAAATTAGAGCAGAGGATGCCAACTGGAGTGCTCATCAATTGTCTCATTTTGTTCCCACAAATATATTTACAGGTTACACAATTTAAAAGATGAAACGTTTGGGCATCTGGGTGACTCAGTTGGTTAGGTGACTGCCTTTGGCTCAGGTCATAATCCCAGGGTCCTGGGATTGAGCCCCACATTAGGCTGTCTGCTCAGGGGGACACCTGATTATCCCTTTCCATCTGCCGCTTCCCCTGCTTGTGCTCTCCTGTTCTCTCTCTGTCAAATGAATAAAGAAAATCTTTAAAAAAAAAAAAAAGGATGAAACATTAACATTTGTGTCAGGATGCATATCCAGAACAAAAGTTTTCCAAACAAAGGAGTTTCTCTTTAAATACACTGCTCCGTATCTTAAAAATGTATTCTAGTCATTGGAATGATTTTGAGACTCACTGGAAGTTTGATATAAGTACTGAGTCAGAAAAACTGGGCCTATTTTGAAGCCTCTTCGAAATTGTAGAGTGGAAGCTTATGGGTGGCCTGTTTCTCGCCCAGACAACTTTAATATTTCATGTTCTTTCCTGGGAGGGACTTTCCTCCTGTGTTACATGGCCTGGCTAATGTAGGGTGGTGGGAGTCTTCTGACAAAGTCATGACGTTAGTCATTTTTCTGTTTGACTTTTCCATTGATTTTACACTGATACTTTTCAGATTAATGAGACATCTGTCATGAATTATGAAGCATTTTGAGGATGACTTCAAATGTCTGTGAATTATATCTGTGGCTTCTTTTTTGTCTTGTCTGGAGTGATCAGGGACTTTTTGGCTTCTCAACGAGCACAGCATGGAAACGTTTCTGAAAGCTCTGCGTGGAGGTGTTCAGCTGCCCTGAAATAGACTTCTTAGAAGAAGCAACCAGAGCAGAATGTTCACATAAAAGTGCTAGGTTGGATAACAATCATATTTACCACTTATATAGTGGTTTTCATTTCCCAAACACTTCACAAACAGCAACTAAATAAACCTTTCAACATCCCCATTAAATAGATAAATAAGGATTATTATCTTAGCATTCTGTTTGGTGGAGAAAAAAATCTTTACTGGTTTATAACTGCAAGAGGAAACTATTTCAGAATAATGATTGCGACTCTTGCATCTGGAAGCCAGTCTCCAGCTCTACCTGTTCCAATTTTCTTTTCTAGGGAACTGATGAATAGGTGCAAGAGTTAGCCATTGTGAAAATTTAGTCAATGCTATTTCTCTCCGGTGTTGTAAGTTCAAAGAGTTACTAAGAGATGAGTGCCTGGGAAGTTTCCATTATAGTTCCAACTGGATAAAGAGAAAATGGAAAAAAAAAATCTGAAATCTGTGGAGGAAGTGGACTGCCTGGGTCTCCCTCAGCGAGTCCCCCTGGTTAGCATTAATGATGCTTTGCAAGCCATGTCGTTAAACCCTCACTAGGACCTGGTAGAAGACAGCATACTGCTTATATTTAGCAATCTTCTGAGATTGCAATTCTTTAACAGCTAGGAGTACATTTATTTCCTAGTATTTTCTCAGGGGTACAGAGAGTCTTTACCTACCTATTCCAGCCTTGGGGAAGACTTTTCACATACATTTTCTGTTTGTTCCACTTTCTACTGTATCTTTTTTTTTTCCCTCTGAAAAAAAATTTTAATAGCCTCTTTGTGTTTGAAGAAGGCTTGTGGACATACTTTTCTGCAACTGAAGTACAATTGGTTTACAAATACTGGTATGATACAAATAAGCCCTTCTCTACCATCTTGTGTCATTTGGTGGCTTTATTCTTAAGAACTTCACAGTGCAAAATCAATTCTAATTTATGTTCTTCCATTCCAATGGAAAACCTTCTTCAGGTGTATGGAGCAGTAGTTGAGAATGCAGGCTCTGGCTTCACACTGCCTCACCAACTTATTTAATTACACCAAGGCTCAGTTTCTCAACAGTAAAACGGTACCACTGACAATATCTGCCTGAGTAGATTGTTATGGGGATTAATGATACAATGTATTTCAAGTAGGAGGACTGGGAAGGGCTCAGTAGATGTTAGAAACCATCTTTACCATCATCATCATCATCATCTGACAATGTTACAAACAATTTAAGGACAGAAAATAAGATTTGTACTTAGACGGTAACCATCTAAACCTAAGATTAGTTGGAAGCTATAATATTCATCTTGGTTTTACTTGATCTCTGGAGAACTGGTTCACCCATAGTCATAATAGAATCATGGTTTTCTAAAGTTTAGAAGGATCTCAACAATATGATGTCAAGTTAAGTAAGCTTCTAGCTAGAAAACTTAGAGGAAGCTCAGATTGATTCATAGAAAGAGTAGAAGAAGCAAATGATTTCTTGAGTATCTAGGAAGTTTTAAAGCCCAGAAGTAGGAAGTGAGAAATTTCAAGCAGTGGCAGCTGAGGAAACAGATAACTCACACCCTCCCAAACTTTGGAAGGTCAGTGTATAATCTGCAAATCTGAAGGTATTAGGAATGTAGGAGAAGGTGGCAGAGCCAGGGGCATAGGCAGGCTTTGGGTGGGGGCATATGGCAGCAATGTGAAGACTCCATCTAGATGGCTGCCCAGGAAGGGCACTGGCTCTGTGGATGAGCCACCAGGCACAGCATGGACAGGCACAGCCTATAACCGTGGTGGTTAAATGAGTGATGCCCCTCTGGTCCCTTGTGGTCTACCAGAGAGCCACAAACAGGGGAAGTCGTTCACACTCAGTGAGACTCAGTGAGATAACACAAAACAAAGGAGCTGGGGGCCATTCAGGTTGGCCAAAATATCCTTGTAGTGATTTCAAGAATTTTGGAATTTGGGGCACCTGGGTGGCTCAGTGGGTTAAAGCCTCTGCCCTCGGCTGGGGTCATGATCCCAGGGTCCTGGGATTGAGCTCTG
Source organism: Taxidea taxus jeffersonii (assembly GCA_003697995.1). Classification (NCBI taxonomy): domain Eukaryota; kingdom Metazoa; phylum Chordata; class Mammalia; order Carnivora; family Mustelidae; genus Taxidea; species Taxidea taxus. The sequence goes on from ML103864.1 coordinate 166,165, forward strand.
CATTGGGCTTTCTGCTCAGTGGGGACCTTGCTTCTCTTCCTCTCTCTCTGCCTGCTTGTGATCTCTGTCTGACAAACAAATAAATAAAATCTTTAAAAAAAATGAATTTTGGAAATTGGGATTGTGGATAAAGTTTTTAAGGATGTAAACTTCTTAGTAAGCTCGTAGACAATTGGAGTGTAGATACTTAGTTTTTTTTTTTTTAAGATTTATTTATTTTAAAGAGAGAGAGAGAACATGCATGTGGGTGGGAGAGGGGCAGAGGAGAAGGGGAGAGAGAGAGAGAGAGAGAAGCAAGCTCCCCACCAACCGTGGAGTCTGAGGAGGGGTTTGATTCCATAACCCTGAAATCATGACCTAAGCTAAAACCAAGAGTCAGACATTTAACCAACTGAGACACCTACTGCCCCAGATATTTAGGTTTTATCCACTCATTTCTTTCTTTATTTGCATGTTCACTTCAAAAATATTTAGTGAACAAAACAAATATGAGATATGCTTGAATATTTACATTACAGTTCTACATATGACCAGAGTTACATATTCTGTATTGTATATTCATGGATCAAATAAAACAAAATGCATACAAAGGAAATCAGATAGGGAATATAAAATGTTCTTAGTACTTATTTTTCTTTCCTTATCATATTCCAAAGTGGTGAAACACTTATTTTTAAAATATTTGTGTTTTATTACATAAGTGAGATAAGCATACTCTCTCATTACACATGATTTAAAATACAGAGAAGTGATTAGAACAAAGCATAAAAATTCCCTTTGTCTTTTCCTATCCTCTTACCCCTATTGCTGTCAATGATTCTGCATACTGTCAATTTTCCAGTGTATGAGTGTGCACATAGGTATACAGCTTAATTAAGATATTATACAATTATTGGGGGATGTACTTTGGTAACTTAACAGTGTGTCTAGAAGATCTTTTCATGTCAATGTTTTTAGGTCTCTAGTGTGTGCTATAAAATGTTTGTGTGATAACTTATTTACTAGCGAGTCTGTATTTTCCTTTTTGCTACTTCAACAAATGATAAAAAGAAATTTCCATATATTCCTCTTTGGGTGCATATAAAGTAACATTTTGGATCATAAGCTAAGTACAGTTATAATTTAGACATATACTGCCAAATTATCTCCTAAAATGCTTCACCAATTTATAGTTCCATTTACAGTGTGTTTGAGACCAGGGAGGGGTGAATATTATTGGTGTTCTGTGAAATGTGTTTGTGTACTTGTTACCAAAATATATTGTAATTGGAATGCCAATTTTTTGAGCTAAAAAAATATTGTAAAGACTACTAATGATGTTTCCCCAAAGTGTTTTCAAGGTTGGTTTAGGATCTGCCTTGGTATTGATCAAAGGGTTTTGTGTGTGTGTGTGTGTGTGTGTGTGTGTAATCAATGTTCTATAGGCTCCTACAGTGCTTTCCTTTGTCTCTTTTAAATATACTTTTATTATTTTATAAACATAGCTCAAATATCTTTTCATTTTCATTTTCCACCTCCTTTAAAGGGAAAATCGAGAGGGAGTATTTGAAAGTACCCATGTCTTTATTGAAGCCAGAAGTAATCCCACCAGATTCCATCAAGTGTCTGACAATTTAAAGCCATGTTCGTGATTGAGCATGTCCTTCCTTTTGTATTTTGAGGAGTCTATGTAAAATGTTCAGTTCAGAGATGACAACTGAAGCTGAGTGAAGGGAATACTGAAATAAGGAAAGGCCTTATGTAGCAAATAGAAAAAATGAGACAAATAGAAAATGTAACTGAAATGTAACATTTGGAAATGTAACAAATAGGAAAAGGGGGTGTAGTTTATCAGTTGGATAAAGGGCTCCAAGATGTCTGAAATAGACTTAAGCAATGTGAAGTTAAATATAAGAGCACTGGGTGTTATACTTAACTAATGAATAACTGAACACTACATCAAAAACTAACTATGTACTATACAGTGGCCAATTGAACATAATAAAAAAAAAGAAACGAAAGAAATAAAATATTTTTGGGGCGCCTGGGTGGCTCAGCGGGTTAAAGCCACTGCCTTCGGCTCAGGTCATGATCCCAGGGTCCTGGGATCAAGCCCCGCATCGGGCTCTCTGCTCTGCGGACAGCCTGCTTCCTCCTCTCTCTGCCTCTCTGCCTACTTGTGATCTCTGTCTGTCAAATAAATAAATAAAATATTTTAAAAAAAAGAAATAAAATATTTTTAAAGAGTTAAAAAAAAAGGAAAAAAAAATACAAGTCTTTCAACAATTGAAGTGCAATCTACAAGTACCATATAGCATAATTCACCTTGATGGCCTTAAACCAGCAACAGGTAGGAGTGATAACACCAGAATCAGTGCTGGCTCATCAAGATTCCCACAGCACCAGGAGCAATTCTCTTCTTGTTTCCACAGAATTGAGAGGACTAATAGAAACGGATAAAGAAGATCACATGTAAAATCCATAATGAGTACAGTAATAAGGAATCCATAAAGTTTATAATAACATAAGGTTTTTTACCTACATTTTAAAAAATTTAGCATTACAGTAGCTTTGTAATGTGAAAAAGAAGTAGCCAAAGGTATATTCCATTGACAGGTGAGAAAGCTGACATACAGAAGAGTTCATTGCTTAGATCAATTATATCATTAATCAGCAGAAGACACAATCACCTAAGTTTAGTCTTTCTGATTTCACATCCTATATACTTTCCCATATTAATACCCTTCCTGCTAGGCCAAAGCAAGGGTTTTGAGTCCACCAATCAGTTTAAATATTCCATAACCCTACTGCACTTCCCTGTTATTTCTTATAGAACTGAGTTAAATATAACGTGGGTCATCTATGCACCTCATCCCAGGGGTCTGGTTATTGAAGTTAAAACAGGACATTGTTAAAGGGTAGTGTGTCTGGGAGATGATCTAACAACATAGGTCATGGAAGACTGCACGAAGAAAGGGCTCCAGTAGAGAGAAAAGGCCCCACAGTGCCTGAAAACAGAGGGCATATATCCTTTACCTCAGTGGGTGGTAATGCCAGATTTGCTAAATTGTTTGATTGTGCATTTTATCCTTAAGACTTGCCCAAATATTTTCCTTCCAGAGCAATAATATATTTGATTTTCTTCTGGAAGAATGGGTATTTTATGTGCTTCATTTTGTTTGTCCTGAGATTTTAAGGATTTTCTTTTAAATCAGGTTTTTGGAAACTTATGGTGTGATCTCTGACCACTTATTTTGAACTTTTTGAGATGGACAGCTTCATAGAATCCTAGTGGAAAGGAGGAGTGGATTTCTGCCTTTCTCAGGATGATTTGTTTTAGAAATGGTGAGGACTAAAGCTGCTGGCATCACCATCCCATCTATGCATACACTAATTCCACTATGCTGTGAAAAGATATTGAAATGACCCTATAATCTCATAGTGTGTCAACAGAAAACTAAATCCCTAAGTGCTCTCTGTTATAAAACAGAAATTTCATGTGGTAGTTGTCTTTCTCCAGTTGACTTATTTCGCCACATGATCTCCCTGATATGAGGAAGTGGAGATGCAACGGGGGTGGGAGTTAAGGTGGTAGGAAAAGTAAAAATGAAAGAAGATGGGATCGGGAGGGAGAAAAACCAAAAGAGACTCTTAATGTCATAAAACAAACTGAGGGGGGTGGGGGGAAGAGGGGTTGGGTGAGGGTGGTGGGGTTACATCATATGTTTAAATAAAGCTTAAATAAAGTAAAAAAAAAACAACAACAGAAAAACAAAACAAAACAAACAAAAAACAGAGATTTCACTGGGCGGTGTCTATGGTTCTTTTGATCCCCCCTTCCATGTGTCCTTTTCCATCAGAGTACCAAACACTGTGTACAGCAAAGAGAAAAGCTCAGTAACACTTGATGGGTGAACCTTTGTTCAAACAAAAGATTTAAAATGTTTTAAAATAGTTTACTGATTTCCTCCCTCCTTCCCTTCCCTCCCTCCCATCTTCCTCCCTCCCTCACTTCCCCCTCCCTTCCTTCCTCTTTCTTCTGCATATTCCATCATTCTTGCTTTGCGCTTCCAGTAAATATTTATGGAGCCCTGTTTGTTTGCACTGTTTGTCTCTCCAGTTGCTGGAATTCCAGGAGCTGGTAAAATATCCTAGTAGATAGCCATAATACTCATTCCTAAATTTTATAGCTTACAAAACTCATTTTAATCACACTCTTTTATGTAATGCCTATAGAAAACCTTTACATAGACTTTATGAATATCATCTGGCAAATTAAAAAAAAGTGAAAATTAAGTGACATGTTCAGACCCTCAAGAGAGTTAGTAGCAAAGCCAGGAGTTGGATGCCTGCAGTCTAAATCCTGAACTCTTTTCTCTATGCCACATTGTCTCTCCAAAGATGAAAATAGCCCGAGTTATCATCAAATCAATGTTGCCAGCAATTCTCTAGAGAAGACCACACAAGCTGTGGCTTATCAAGAATGCATGTTGTGTCTTCTTCACTAGAATTGTATTGAAAACAGGACTGCATATTGTTCCAGTATGTACAGCAGTGTTGTCATTTCAAGATCAAGGTGGTTGGTTTTCATTGCCCTTGCTGGCAGATGACAGTTTTCCTTTCCTTTTTTGGACCACATTTACCTGGTAGCTCCATCCTCCATCCTACCACATGCCTCAGGTTAACACATGCAGCTCAGGTTTCCCCCTCCACATTTATAGTGATTAATAACTTTCCTATTCACTGTGCTACAATTGTTCATATAAACCATCATTAAGGAGGTTTCCTTTCCAGATATGCTAGACTTTAAACTTAACCCACCCTGGAAAGGGCAGCAGAGTGACTCTGACTTTGTGTTGTCCCTACTACTGAGCACATGTGCACACATCCCTGCAAGGGTGGGGAAAATCCCTATTATTTTCTTTTGTGAAAAGAAGAGGTACTGTGGTACCAGTTAGTTCTCTATCAGCAATATTGCAAAATCAAATTAACTTTTAATCCTTTCCTTTTCTTTCCTCACTATTCTAGGAAAAGCTTTAAAAAAAGTCTTTCTGGGTTTTTCTTTTTTTTAAAATTTAGCGTAATTTATTATTATAAGTAACAAATATATTTATAATAATAACTTAAAAAATTTTTTTATGTAAACATATAATGTAACCCCACCACCCTCTCACAACACCCCTCCCCCCACCTCTCCCCAGTGTGTTTTATGACATTAAGAGTCTCTTTTGGTTTGTCTCCCTCCTGATCTCATCTTGTTTCATTTATTCTTTTCCTACCCCCTTAACCCCCACCCCCATTGCATCTCCACTTCCTCATATCAGGGAGATCGTATGATAGTTGTCTTTCTCTGATTGACTTATTTCACTAAGCATAATACCCTCTAGTTCCATCCATGTCGTCACAAATGGCAAGATTTCATTCTGGGTTTTCCTTTAAAAATCAAATAGGGCATTCATTTTAAAATATAAGGCATTGTTCTTGTTGAAGTGTTATAACTAGTATAACTCTATGAATTCCCATTAAAATTCAAGGTCAGCTCTTTATATCATATAAGTATATGCAACACAACCCTGCATTTTATTTATTTTTAATTATTATTTTTTAAATTTTATTTTATTCTCCAGTGTTTCATTGTTTTGCACCACACCCAGTGCTCCATGCAATACGTGCCCTCCTTAATACCCACCACTAGGCTCACCTATCCCCCCACCACCCTCCGTTTTAAAACCTTCAGTTTGTTTCTCAGAGTTCACAGTCTCTCATGGTTCATCTCCTCTTATTTCTCCCAATTCACTTTTTCTTTCCTTCTCCTAATGTCCTCCATGTTATTCCTTATGCTCCACAAGTAAGTGAAACCATATGATAATTGTCTTTCTCTGCTTGACTTATTTCACTCAGCATAATCTCTTCCAGTCCCATCCATGTTGATACAAAAGTTGGGTATTCATAATTTCTGATGGAGGTGTAATATTCCATTTTGTATAGAACCATAATCTTCTTTATCCATTCGTCTGTTGAAAGACCTCTTGGCTCTTTTCCACAGTTTGGCGATTGTGACATCCACTGCTCTGAACATTGGGGTACAGATGGCCCTTCTTTTCACTGCATCTGTATATTTGGGGTAAATACCCAGCAGTGCAAGTGCAGATAACCCTGCATTTTAAAGACATTTTAGCTGGGCCTCAACCTTAACCACACATTAGATTTTTTTCTCTAAGCACCAAGGCCCAGTTGTCCTTTCTAGAGACTCAGATATCACTGGTGTGGAGGAGGGCCCAGCCATTAAAGTGTCTGAATGTCCTAGGGATGGTTCTGGTGAAGGGGAACTGTGGTGAATACACAGCTCAGTAAATTGCAGGGCTTCTGCTGATGGTGGCCTGTCCCTACCATAAGCACCAGAATCCCACCAAACCTCTTATGGGGACCTGGAGGTCTATGTGAGAAATAGCCAGGAGAGCACTAGCTCCAAATTCAAATATACCTTCCAGTGTTTCTCAAAGTGGAGGATAAAGGAACACTCTTTCCATGAACTCCATTGGTTGTTAACTGATTCAGAGTATCTATGATTATAGTCTAAAACTGCATTTTTAACAAGTCCCCTCAGTAATTCTGATATTCATTGATGTAGAAGAACCACTAATATAGATCATATACCCACAGCCAGAGGGAACTTTGTGCTTTTTTTTTTTTTTTAATGTCCCAGGTACTTTGTAATCCCTAGCAGCTCCTATGTTTGTATAAATGTCATTGGTCTATTGAAAAGATCAGACTAATTGTCTTATATGATGTCCCACCATTTGAATTTGTCTAATTGTTTCCTTGCATTTTCTGTAAATGAACAGCTAGGACTATTGACTTACCTGTGTTCAGGTCTAACACTTCAGGCAAGAGTACCTCATAGTTGGTGTTTTTTACACATCATATCAGCAGGCACATGTTTGGTTCCCCATGGTTAACTGTTGCTTTTCATCCCTGGGTTACGGTGGTGGCAGCCAGATCCATCCAAGGAAAACTGAGTTTGCCCCTTGGTGATCTGGAAGCAATGACCCTCTGATGTCACACATATATCCAGCTCCATGTCAGCCTTTCATCTAGGTGGTTTGCATCACTGATGAATTATTTGATTATGGGTTATAAAATGATGAAATTCTATTATTCATTCTGAAATACTATCTCTCCTGTAAAGCAGAATGATCCTCTTCAAAGGTGAGGTAGATGATGTTACTGCTCTGTTTCACCTCTCCTGCAATGACTTCTCTCTCAGGAGTCACCAGCTCCCTCCTCTATCCTCCTCCTGCCAACAACCAGTTTTGTGATTTCATCTCCTGTTCCCTCTTACTCACCTTTGCTACTCTGGCCTTCTTGCTGGAAGATCATAAGCATTTCCCAATGCCTCTGCTATTCCCTCTATTTGGATGCTTTTCCCCAGCCTCCTTCAGCAATTATTTTGGGTTCCTTATCAAGGAGACTCCACTGCCCTAGTGAAAATAGCAAACCTTCCAATACTTCCTCACCCCTTCATCACTTTACTCTTCTCTATAACAATTACCATCCATTAACATGTTATACGTTTTACTTATTTGTTTGACTCTTTGTGACTTCAATGAGGGTTAGGATTTGTATTAGTTTGGCTTATAGATTTATCTCCAGAATCTAGAAGAATTCCTGGTACACAGGATCTCTAAGTATTTGTTGAGTGAATGGTTGAAGTGAATAGCGATGTCCAGAGGAGCTGAATGGCATGACCAGCATCACTCATCAAATTAATAATGAGGAAGAGAAACCCAGACCTGATAGCTGTCAGTGGGAGCTGGTCTGCAAGAACAGCTAGGTCTTGATGTTCCGTTGAATATAAACAGTTTCACTGAGCTTGACATCGACAAGGTCACTCTGAGACCATGATGGAGTGAGACAAACACCAGACCCCTCCACAATCGTGTCCAAGCACAAACAAAGCATGTACACTATGCAAAGCACAAAAGGGCCCAAATACCTCCTCTCCTAGGTGGCAGTTGTTACTGTTGTGCTTAACATTGCAATGTTAGTTAGCACTGGATAATGCGGGATCTTGTTTCCATCTCAAGATCCTTAACTTAATCACATCTCCAAAGACCTTTATTTATTTATTTTTAAAGAAAAGGTAACATTCACAGGTTCCAGGGATTAGTACCTAGATGTCTTTAGGGAGGGTACATTGTACATATTCTCCTAAACTTCTACATCTGACCCGAATTGAGCAAAGGACTTCCTTGAACCTCCTCACCCCCACCCAAAGCTACCTACCCCAAACCAAAATTCTGCAACAAACCCCTCTTATCTTGTTTTTATTGACATACCCCGTGGTGTTCCTTGTTACAACAAATAAAAAAGTCAGCTTTGTGTGACACAGGTGGGCTTCTGCTGGGGGTCCTTGGCTGGTGGGTGTGACCACTAATGTGTCTTGCCTGATATCAGGCCTCAGGATTTCAATTGCCCTAGGGTTTCCTTTTTCCTTAAAATATATTATAATCAGTGAGGGTTCTAAGTCAGTGGTTTCTACAGGGAACAGGGTTTACCAGTTCTTTAAAAATCGTTGGAATTTATGTACAATTACAACACATTTGAAGGTGTTTTGTTCTTGTAAAGAATTGTAAAGAATCAACTGAGTTTCTGCTATTAGATACAATTTAAGTGTCATGACACCCTTAGCTCAGAGCTATAAAATATTAAAATATTTTTAAACTTATCCTGGAAGTTAAATATATTTTTAAATGTATTGTGTTGGATAAGGGGCAGAGGTTATCATTCTAAATGACACTTTGTATGAAGTTACACATTATTTCTGGTACCTGTGGTTTTTTTTCTTAAAAAATTTGGTCACCTGAAATGACCTTTCAGTAAAGGCTTTTGGAAACTAGAAATCTCTGATGTGTGTATGTTAAATTCAATTATAGACATGTACTTCAAAGAAAAGACACAGGTACAAATATTTAAAAACAGTGCATTAGTATAAAAGTGGAGGTAAAGGTACATGAAAAGAAAAGCCTTGATAAAATTATGTTCAGTCAGCTATGCAGTTGTGTCGTATATGAAAATTAGAGCAGCAATACAATGCAGCAGGGACTGGGCATATAAATCCCCTTTCCTCAGTTGTTACATGTGGCAGATAAACAATGACAGGATGTTGGAGGTAGCTTCTTTGCTTTTCTCCAGGATGGAGTGATGGTGTTCTCCACCATCTTTTTCTTGTCATATCATTTGTGGAGTTCTTTGCTTTAACAGTAATTGGAGATAGGGCACCTGAGTGGTTCCGTCAGTTAAGCGTTTTGCCTTCAACTCAGGTCATGATCCCAAGGTCCTGGGATCAAGTCCAGTGGTGAGTTCTCTGCTCAGAAGGGTGCCTGTTTCTCCCTCTGCCTCTCCTCCTCCCCCGCTTGTGCTTTTTCTCCCTCTCAAACAAATAAATACAATCTTAAAAAAAAATAGTAATAATTGGAGATAAACAGTGTCATGAATATACAGTGTAGACACCTTAATCTACACATAAGGTCATTAGCATTTAGAGAACACTAAACAAGAGCCCATGCTACTGAACGATTAAATTTTTTAAATAGTGTTATCAAGATCTACACCAAAGTGTCCATCAGTATATGAATTATGAGAGATAAGAAGTGTGTGTGTTTGTGGCTGTCTAGATATAGTGCTGGACTCGTAGCAGAGATATGTGTCAACACAAGACCTATCGTGCACTGAACTCTGCAGGTATCAAAGTTCTCCATTCAGACTTTCAGGTCGAATTACCTATGGGGCTTTTAAAACATATGAATGATTAGGCATCTTCCCAAATAGTGAGCTCTGAGTCTCTGGGGAGAAGGACTGGATATTGAAGTTGGAACACTGCTTCTCATCACATCTCTACCCAAAAGTGTGTACTATGTAAGAGGAAATCCTGGGCTGTTTAAAACCAGATCCATAGGACTTTATGGTAGGCAAACTAAAAGAATAATGGAAAGAAGGCAGCTGGTCACATTTAGGGGGTACTGATCACCTTGACTGCTAAAGAGACACTTTTGCTTAAATGTGAGAAAAAAAGTGCTGCCATTTTTCAAATATATAAAGGGAGGGGTAGAAAGTATGGGGGGAAAAGAGCTTCTTTAAAAATGCTGAAGATAAGCAGCTAGAAGGATAAGCAATGGATACATTGCCCAGGGTTTTTGACAGTCAGCTGCCCATGAGAACCCTGCCCATGGAGAATACAGACATTATGCTGGAGATGCCACATGATACAGAGAAGTGAAGCTGCAGAGTAAGGAGGAAATGTCTTGGGTCACACTAGAGTGCCAAGGCACGGGGAAAGACTATAGTAGGGGGAAAAAAGGAAATGAAATGCATTCCTTGCTCAGAAGGTATAGTAAAGAAGATGGTAAATGAACACATTACCTAGTCTCCAGGATGAAAGAAAAGCATGAGAACAGGCATCTTATTTATGGAGCTCACTAGCAAACTAGAAACTCCACTACAGAAGTGGATAGTTGCTGGTAGAGCAATAGGGCTTTCCTATAGTTCAACCAGCACTTTGATGGCCAAGGGGTGGGGAAATATTGCAGAAGTCAAGGAAGTGTGAAGAAGGAAGCCAAGATTGTGGAAGCATATCAGGAGGCAGAAAATCTTCTTAGAATTGAATAATGGGATAATATTTGGAAAATCACCTTGGTGTGAGGAATTAAATTCACATTGTTTCTGACAGGGTCTCCATTTGAGGTGGGGCCCTGACAAACATATGAAGGGGTATGGATACAATCTGGATTTTAATAGAAACCAGACAATTAGATTGCTTGGAGAAACCAGGCTAGGCTGAGCCATCAAACAAAAGAAATAGAGGTATAAGTTGACTCAGAAAAAGTCAGGAAAAACTGGAAAACAAGGTATTGAAAATTATATGAAGGGCAGAAAGTAATCCTAGATTCAGAAAGAACATGTCTTGAACAGTACTCCTCAGAAGATAGCAATATTATTACATAAGCCTGTGAGTCCACACCACCCACATGTCAGAGAAACAGAGCCACGATTAGCACAAGATATCCCAGGACACAACCAAGCTCCTGGAATGTAATGATTTGCTGAATTTTGCTTAGGGAACTGTAGCCCTTCAAGAAAAAAAAAAAATCAGGACATACCCAGAAATTTGCTCATAGAAAATCCAAAAGATACACTGAGATTCAAAACATTGACAGTCAGAAATAGCATTTAAGGATATTGGGACCCATGGGATGATTTTTCTGGCAAATACAAAACTCTTTAAAGTTATGTAAAGGAGTGGAAAGATAAAATCAAATATTTTGGTAAAACAGTCATGTTAATACAGTGAGAACTAACATCAAATTGGAAAGAACTAGGTAGTCCATTAGAGAATTTGAAGTGGCATCCCATAACCTGAATGCATACTCAAGTGAATATTTGCTGGGGGAATAAACCACTTTTTGAATTGGAAAAAAACAGATTACCTATATGATTGGGCAAGAGACTAGAGAGAAGGCCATTGGCTGCTTTCTTCAAAGCCTGTAAGTAACATCTTGCAGCTCATATATAGAAGAGAAGTGGAAATCTCCAAAAACATAGAAGGAAGAGAAATAATAAGCTTAAGAAGTTATGTACAGAAGTTGCACACTGCAAACTATACAACTTTGAAATTAAGGGTATAAATAAATGGAGTTGCATACCATGTGGATGAATTAGAAGACTAAATATGGTTAAAATACCTATAAATAAATTGAGTCCTAGTAGGTTTTTTCATTTTTTTTTTAGAGAATCAATTAAAAAATGATTCTCAATTTTATGTGGAGATGCAAAGAATCTATGTTAGAAAAACAAATTTTTTAAAAAGATCTACAAAATTGAATGACTTTTTCCACCTACTTTGACAATTTATCTTAGAGCAACAATCTTAAAAAAATGGACAAAATCTTTAAGTAAACACTGTGTAAAAGGAGATATAAGAATTTCCAAAAGCACATGGAAAGATATTTGACATTGTTAATCATCAAGGGAATGCAAATTAAATATAAATTAACATGACCCAAATAAAAAAGACTAACAGTACAAATGTTGGCAGGGATGTGAAACAATTGGAACACCACTGCTGGTGGGAATATAAAATAATGCAACTTGTTTGGAAAACATTTTGGAAGTTTCTTATAAATTTAAACATACACATTTCATATAACTCAGCAATTTCATTCCTCAGCATTTACATAAGATAAATAAAAACTTACAATTACACAAATACATGACCATGAATTTTTATAGCATATAAATGATCCCCAAACTAAATATGACCTGAATGTCCATCAGCAGGTGAATGGATAAACAAATTACATATATCCACACAGTGGATGCTAATTGCCAGTAAATTAGAAATGCAATACTGATACAAGCAACATCATGGATAATTCTGGAAAACATAAGGCTGGGCAAAAGATAACATAGTTCACACTGTTGGATGTCTTTTATATGAAATCTTAGAACAAATAAAACTAATCTATATTGGCACAAATCAGATGAGTGGGAGTGTATGAGTTGACTGCAAAAGGAAGCAAGGTAACTTTTGGAGTTCACAAAAATATTCTATGTTTTAATTGTAATTGTCAAAATTCACCAAAATTTGCACCTAAGATGGGTACAATGTACTCCACATAAACTACACCCCAGTGGGTCTCATAGAGAGCATGGTGACTTTGAAGACCAATTTGGGGAGTATTGCCATGCTATCAATATTAAATCTTCCAATTTACAAGCCTGAGATATCTTTCCATTTATTGAAAACTTTAATTTTTTGATAATGTTTTACAGTTTTAAATGTATAAGTTTTAGACCTCTGTTATTAAATTAATCCTAAGTATTTTATCCTTCAAAAAAAACTATGCCACAGTAAATTTGATTTGAAAAGAAAAAAATGATGATGATCTCAATTTATGATATGAAAATATTTCCAAGATATGACATTAACTGAAAGTGTGAGGGGTATGAAAATTATTTATATGTTTGTATGTGTATTTATGAGTGTGTATGTGACTGTATGTGAATATTTTTGCAAAGGAGGACAAAAAAACTCTGGCTTACAGAAGACAATGTCCTTATCATCAGTAAGGGGGTTAGTTGGGAAGGTCATACTTTTAGCTATAACACTGAAAAGCCTTGAGTAAGAAAAAGACTAGGTCAACCAGTACAATATAAATGTTATATACAATTATAAAATAAAACCCAAGTTGAAAAAATCTTCCTCTAAAAATTGAATGCAAAGTAAAAAAGTGGATCTAATTATGTATTGAATTGGTTGTTCAACCAGAAACAGAGAATTCTTTCAATGACAAAAGCAGCTTATTCTAATTTTTAAAATATCACAAATTGGTATTGAATATCATCCAGCATCTTGCTGTTTCAGCAGCTGTAACATTTTTGAAGATTTTTTTAAAGAGTCATGAGTTGATTTTTAACTGTCATGTCTTGCTGAATTAAGGAAGGTGGATTCAATACACAGTTATTGTTTCCTTCAATAATTAACTAACTTTCTAGGACTGGGATAAAGAAAAAGCAACATCTGGCTTTGTCTGAACATATCTTATGGGGAAAAAGATATATTTTCCACATAAGATACTTTGGCTTTTACAGTGTTTCTTTCTCCCCAGAATAGTGACATTAATGAGAAACTGAGAGCACATCTATCTCATCTTGTAGTAGAAGTCCCATATAATATCCTGATCATGTTTTGTACATGGCTACAGATCATGCAAACTGTAGATAGTTCTTTTTATTTCCCTTAACATTTGCCAACCCAGAGCTCCATCTTTTTATTTCCAAAGAGACTTAGCTCTCTGTTGAGTGAATTCTCTCCACAGGTTTTCTAGGAACCATCACAATAACTCTATGTCCATTTAGACTTGTTTAAGAATTGTTTTTGTTCTTACAGTAGGTATGGCAGAGAGAGAAGAACCATTGTAAGTGACTTTATAGAAGATTTTATATACTTAATGGGATATAGTCCAAGGAAAACAGAGCTGAAAAGAAAGCTTAAAATATCCTTAGGAATCATTGTGTTAGTAATTATGATAGTACTGTTTCTTTGAAAATATTATTTATATAGAATAATGCAAATTAACAACTTAAATAATCAGTATAAAAAGAAGTGGATACAAATATAAGGTTCATAACTGAAACATCATTATCTTTCTTGTCAGTGTTTCTGTTTATATTTTTTGTTGTTTCCTTTATTGTTGTTTTGGTCACATTCTTTGATCTCCTGGTATCTCCAGCTAATTTTGATTGACTATAAAGCATTTAATATTAAAATGTTATAGATGTAATTTGAAGCTTGATATGAATGCATATATATGTGTGTGTGTGTTCTTATATTTCATGTGTGTATAGGTTTTATATTTTATTTTATTCATTTCCAGGTTTTCTCCTTATTCTCCATGGATGGGTTGGTCAAGTTTACATAATCTGCTATTTCCAGAAGAATAATCCGACCTTCATAGTATTTTTCACCAGAACACTGATAAGGAATTTAAGAAGAAACCTGCTTTCACTTGGCAAGAAACACAATATACTTTTTCCCGAATACTCTGGCTTACATCCATAGTCTGAGTGTGTTGAGAAGATGTAAGGCTCATTATGAACTTCCAGCACATTTATGATATTTTATATTTATGACATCTGGTTAAAGTGAAAAGTTTTCAAAAGGTGTGGTAGCCAGCCTCCAAAATGATCCTGGGTGATCTCCTTATGTTTAGGCTCCTGTCTGGTGTCCTTCTGTATTGAATCAGTTCTCGCCTATGTGATCAATACAATGCAGTAGGAGAACAGAAGTGTGACATTCAAGGATAGGTCATAAAGGCATGGATCTCTGTGTTTTCTTGCTCTGAGGGAAGCCAGCTGCCATGTTGCAAAGACAATGAAGGAGCACTGAGGAAGTCATGTATATGAAATGGAACTGACTTGCCAACATCAACATCAACATCCTGCCACATGAGTGAGTACATTGGAAATAAGTCTTCCAGTCCCTGTAAAGTCTTCAAATGAGTTGCAGCCAACATGTGATTGCAACTCATGAGTGGCAGCAAGCCAGAACTACCCAAACAGGTCATTCTGGAGTTCCTGATGAGCAGGGATGGTGGAAAATAATGAATGACTCTTGTTCTTTTTACCATTAAGTTTTGAAGTGAGAAGGAGGAAGAGGAGGATAGGGAAGAAGAAGAAGAGGAGAAAGAAAGCCAAAACAAATGCAGTGGTTTGCAGGAATATTCAGCTATGGGAAGAAACACATTCCTCATTTGGGGGTATCACTTTTACCAATTTACAAGGTAATATAAAAAACAAAACAAAACAAGTGTTTTATTTAGGCAGCCAAATGAGTCAAACTAAATAAGAATAACAATGTAACAGGCCATGCCTTTGGTATCAGTTTCAATAGACACTGAATTCACTTTAGAAGTATTAGGCATTAGAAACTTTGCATTTGGTTTTATAGGTGGTCTCTACATGATCAAGCATGGCAACCAATGGGATTTGGATACAAATTCCAGGTGAAACAAGATAATTAAATACTCCTACCCAAACAACTGTTTCCAAAATAATTAGGCATCACTGAAACCAAGGCCAAATAGAACATGTACAATGGTCACATGAATAGAACTTTTAATAACAATATGGGATTGTTAAAACTCTGGACTGTTTGAAGAGGTTGCTCATACTTTGCCTCAGTCAAATAAAATAGAATTATACCTCCAGAAAGGAGTCAAACTCAGCAAAGTTCAACATTACACTAAGGGACAACCAATAACCC
Source organism: Taxidea taxus jeffersonii (assembly GCA_003697995.1). Taxonomy (NCBI): domain Eukaryota; kingdom Metazoa; phylum Chordata; class Mammalia; order Carnivora; family Mustelidae; genus Taxidea; species Taxidea taxus. Next base: position 181,967 of record ML103864.1, read on the forward strand.
ACTGGGCTTTCTCTTATTTAAGCAGTGTACTTTTCACTGTAAGGTAAACTTTAAGGAAAGCTTCTTGTTAATTCAGGCATCCCTGAGATATCTTGCCAAAAAAAACCCACAAAAACTCTGGCTTACAGAATGCAGCATTATTGCAACAGTAAGGAGGTTAATTAGGAGGCCTCTGCTTTTACCCTAATACTGGAAAGTCCTAAGTAAAGGAAGAATTAGGCCAGTTAGTACAATATCCTTGAAATCCAGGCACTCTAGATGGCGGTATATTAAGCAGAGATATTAAATTTCTCAGAAGCTTATAGTTTTCCAGATTTTGAATGATGGCTGATAGATTGTCTATATAGTCAAGCATTTAGAAAACTTTCTAAGTAATAGAAAAACAGATTTGGAGAAAGAACAAAGGACCTAAATAATTCATCAATACCAATTTAAACATGTGGTCTATCAAAAGTGTAAAAAAACTTCCAGTAGAACAAATGGAACAGATGCACTTTCTGGAGGCATAAAACCTATTTAAAATTGCCTGGGACTGTGGATCCTGGGTGGCTCAGTCATTAAGCATCTGCCTTTGGCTCAGGTCATGATCCCAGGGTGCTGGGATCAAACCTCTCATCAGGCTCCCTGCTCAGTGGGGAGTCTGACTCTCCTTCTTCTCCTCCCCCTTCTTGTGTTCCCTCTCTTGCTGTCTCTCTCTCTCTCTCTGTGTGTGTCAAGTAAATAATTAAAATCTTTAAAAAAAATCGCTGAGGATCATTGGAGATGGTGTGTCTTAAGGTCCTTTTACAGATGTGTGAGGAAGAAGACAGGGTAAGTCTAGCCTTTCAGGAATTGTTCTTCAAACTGAGTGAAGATCAAGAAAGGGGATGTCACTTGTGAACAGGAAATTTTAAAAATGCAGTAGTGAAGAGTCTAGTGTGGTAATTGAATAATTCTGAAATCCAAGTTCCTTGTTTGATTCTTGGGAAAGAGTGGTGGGTGGATTATGTAGGACCTTAATCGAAAGCAGCAAAATCTTTTTTCTCTTTTTTTTTTTTTTTAAGATTTTTATTTCTCCATTCATGAGAGACAGAGAGAGAGAGAGAGAGAGAGAGAGAGAGAGAGGAAGAAGCAGTCTCCCCATCGAGCAGGGAACCCAAAGCGGGACTCTATCTCAGGACCCAGGAATCATGACCTGAGCTGAAGGCAGATGCCCAAATATCTGAGCCACCCAGGTGCCCCCCAAATCTGTTTTCTCACGGTCACTGGCTCATAATGAGAAAGGGGAGCTGCATTTGTTCCTCAACTGTGGTTGATCAAAATATCAGAACAGTTATAACCATTGTGTACAAGGTATGGAATGTCTGACATTGGAATTCAAGCATGGGCACTTACTGTAAGACAAAAATTATTCTGTAATCAGCAAGTGACATGGAGAGTCAGCGGGTTTTTCACATCCCATACGAAGTATCCCAGATGTCATAAAGGTAGAATAACCTATTGAAAGAGAGTTAAGAAAGTACCTGGGTCCAGAATATAACAGGAAGTGGGCAACATGCTTCAATTTCATGTTAGAGATTAAAATATAAAGCCATCAAAGGGGTACCATATGCTGCCACAAATAATGATGCCCATAGTGGTGGTCAAAAGAACACTAACCAGATATTTATAAAATGAAAGTTTTACTAATGGACCAAAGACCTATAAGGTTGCCCAGAAAAGCAATTTTGTCTCCAGCCAATATATCCCAGTGGAATTTTCTCAGCCACAGATAAAGTATTTTGAAGAATTAATTTTCTAACAATAAAATTAACTGGCCCTGAAAAGTAGGAAGACTACTTGGGATATTTTAAATACTGTCCATTAGAGCAAGGACAACCTGAGGAACTTCTAATTCTGTTGGCACATAGTGAGGAAACTCTAAATAAATAAATAAATAAATAAATAAATAAATAAATAAAAGTTTGCCAAGGAAACTGAGGTAGTGGTTGGAGGAATAATATGTAGAACTGAGACTAGACTACTTTCACATGGTCAAGATTAACAAGTCAAGGATAAATGGATGTTAAAATTGAATGGATGAAATTGACATTGCCAGGCACCTGTATGGCTCAGTGGGTTAAGCCTCTGCCTTCAACTCAAGTCATGATCTCAGGGTCCTGGGATTGAGCTCTGCATAGGGCTCTCTGCTCAGTGGGGAGCCTGCTTTCCCCTCCTCCTCTGCCTGCCTCTCTGCCCACTTGTGATTGTTCTCTCTGTGTGTCAAAGAAATAAATAAAACCTAAAAAAAAAAAAAGAGAAATTGACATTGCCTTTTGGAATAGTTTCCATACTATCTGAGAGAATGGATGTTTTACTAGGAAACTTTGTGATGCATTGGGAGATTCTCCATTTACTGTGAGTAATGAATCTAAGCAAGGAATGACTGTGTGGGCTCTATTCCTGTGTTTGTGGGTACTTAAGTCTGGTTGCTTTTCCTGTGGCAGCTTACAAAACAGGTGCTAATGTTGCATACAGAAATCTCCGTTGTGCTATAGTGACCCAGATCCACATAAGTGACATTGGTACACTAATTCCTTCCATCTTTATCACAAACAAACTACACACAGCATCAATAACCCAGGTGTTTTACAGGCCAGAGAGCTAGTTTTGTTGTCTGTTTATTTTTTCTGTCTGGACAAAATCCAGTATGTTAGAGAAGGATGAAAAGCTTGTGTTCTGAAGGGTGTCAAAGACACCTTACCCATTAGCTCCTTATGAAAAAAAAAGTCTCATCTCACAATACAATGTAATCATCTGGTGCTTTTCAGTTAGGAAGCAAAACATCATTTTCTTCTGATATTAATTTGTCAAACAAATTTCACACATTTTGTTATCATAAGGTTTGCTCTGTTTGGGAGGTTAGCTGTGCTTCAAGATGATCAAACAATCAAGAGGACACTTTTGTATTATAAATGGAATGACCAGGACTATTAACAAATCAAAAGTAAAAATTCCCGGGACGCCTGGGTGGCTCAGTTGGTTAAGCGGCTGCCTTCGGCTCGTGTCATGATCCCAGTGTCCTGGGATCTAGTCCCACATAGGCTCCTTGCTTGGCAGGGAGCCTGCTTCTCCCTCTGCCTCTGCCTGCCTCTCTGTCTGCCTGTGCTCGCTCCCACTCTCTCTCTGACAAATAAATAAATAAAACCTTTTAAAAAAAAGTAAAAATTCCCTCATGATTTAAGAGAAATGCTAAAGAAAATTCAGCAGCTCCATTACCATTTTTGAAACTGTCTTTATTATGTAAATGGACAATAAGATGGAAATCACCCTATATTCATATCAAGGGTATTTCAGAAGCAGGTATGTTAAAGTCCCATCCCATTTTGGGAAAAATGTAATGTTATGTATTCGTGTTTATTAATTTTACTTATCTAACAAACAATCCCTTCTGATCTAGCCAGAGACCCTTCTAGGCACTAGGAACAATGCAGGGCAGAGGAAGACAAGAGTCCTTGACCTCATGGAAGTTACTTTCTAGTAAGTCGGAAGGACAGGCAATATACATGCATACAGCCATGTGCAATGCATGGTCCCTAAGAGTTAAGTGCTAGAGATGATGGATTGGGGATAGGAATTTGAGATTTGGTGGTCCAAAAAGTCTCCTTGAGGAGAAAATTGAGCTCAGATATGAAGGCAATAATTTTTTTTTTAAATAGTAAAATCAGGTGCAGAAACATGTCATCTAGATACTCCTAATCAGTAAATGGATCATAGGAATTTCATCTAAGCATGTATAATGGGGATAAATAAAATTCTTCTGGGAAGTGTCAAAGATGATGCCTACCGATGGTAGCTGGCTAGCTGGCCATCAGTGGGCTAGAATCACAGAAAGATAACAGTCCCTTATAACCCCATTACCCACTTTGTACTGCCACCTATAATGAGAAAAAATTAAGACAAATATAAAGCACTATCATTTTGGTGTCACTCAACATGGGTATGAAAGTGATTCTGGAATGTGGAAGGAAGTCTTAAAACATAACCTTACCCATTTATTCACCAGACAAAAATTTTACTGGACTATGTCAAGAATATATGACCTTGAGGACTGACTAAGTATAAAGGCCACATTCTGCATTAAAACGTGTGTGTGGATAAGCTTGCTTCAGCTAAGACTCACAGAGTTATACAATTTTAGTGCAGGAATAAGGTATTGACTCAGATTTCTGAGTCTCCTAAAAATCAAAGACTTAATCAGACATGGAATCCACATTTTATAGGTGTCGTTTAATGGCATCATGACATGTGCACAGTGGAGTGGACTGTGATGTGGTCAGGACCCCTTTGCAATCCCAGTCCCCTCTGACGTTCCATCGTTGTTATCCAGTGGACCAGTAAAAGAGATTCACCGACTTGTAGAGAATCTGTAACAATTTTCTTATACTCAGACTCTGTGTGCCATACCATAGTCTGTTTCAGGTATTCACGTTGGTTTAAGAGGGGACACCACATCATTTAGGTTTCAACAAGAGCGAAATGACAAGAGCTCAAAAAACAAATAAATAAAAGAGAAATTGTCCATTTTAGGGTGATTTTATAACAAATCATCCCGCAGTTTTATGAGGATGATTTCTTGGCAGGTGTGCTGTATCACTGGTGCTCATACTTTAATGAATATTGGTTTCTAAATTATTTTTGAGGCCATACAGAAGAGCACGAGCTGGTCAGTCCAGATGTTCAGGGAAGACGCTGTGGGCGATAGAGCAGTTGGAACTGAATACTAGGGTCAGACTATTATAAATATGTGGGAATCAATCCAATATCTAATGAATGATATAATTGAAAGATTGAAGACACATTTTGGGGATACCGTGGCAGAAAGGGGACGTTCAGGAGCTGAGTACATTTTTATACCAGGCCATATGGGATTTGGTAAGAAAAGTGACTGGAGAATACAGATATTAGGGGGGTTTCAGTAACAACATGAGACAAGGGAAGTGATCAAACATTGTTTTTTTCAGAGAGTTATCACCAAACAGACCCGGTGAGGATTTTAAATGAGACAGAGTTGATTGGAGATGTGCAGTCAGACTTGTTTGGGGTTAATTAAAAAAAACGAACTGGACCGTTTTCCTGCCTTTTTTAAAATAAAGATTTATTTATTTATTTATTTGACAGAGATCACAAGTAAGCAGAGAAGCAGGCAGAGAGAGAGAGAGAGAGAGAGAGAGAGGAGGGAGCAGGCCCCCTGCTGAGCAGAGAGCCTGATGCAGGGCTCGATGCAGGGCTCCATCCCAGGACCCTGGGATCATGACCTGAGCCAAAGGCAGAGGCTTTAACCCACTGAGCTACCCAGGTGCCCCCTTTCCTGCCTTTCTTACAGGTGCTATGTTTCAGGGTAACAGGGTAGCCCTTGTCAAGAGGGAAAGCTCTACTATAGAAGTCCAGACAGAAACACAGAATGAATAACTGAATTAAAAAAACAAACTGTACTTTGTCATTACCAACATACAATGCTAAAAGTATTTTGTGAGTGGACAGTTATGTGATACCAAAATAAATTCAAAACTGATCACATTCTGGTTGAAGAAGGAAACATCATATGACCATAGAAGAATCAGGCTGTCATTATCTTTATCCAGCAATCAATCTTAGCTTTGGTACCTGTGAGATGTTTACATATTTATTCCAGGTGTCTTATAGCATGAAATATGAAACATCTCCCCGTCATGTGTTTGTATTAAAGATATTTATCATCCATCTGAGTAAGTTTCTATATTTTCTGTCATTTTTAGGAATTACAAAGGATACAGAGCAAGCTCCCAATATCTCCACTTCTCTGGTATTCATATTTTATTTCATAACCCCTTGAATGTGGCATGCACTTAGTGACTCACTTCTAATGAATATAAGTCAACAAAGGTGATGGGTTGTCCCTTCTGAGGCTAGGCTATAGAACAATCTAGCTTCCTTATCGCTTGTCCTCTGTTGTTTGCCTTTTACTCTCTCTGATGGAAACAGCTGCCATGTGGTGAGTTGCCCTGGAAAGAAGCCTGCACAAGGAATTGAGGGTGATCTCCTGCAATAGTCACCCAGGACCTGAGCCCAACATGGGAGTGAACTTGGAAGAGGATCTTCCCCCAGATAGGTCTTGACATGACTGAAGTCCCAGCTGATAATTTGACTGATTACTCTGATAACTCTGAGTCACAGGCAAAACAACTGCTGGGTAATAAATGTTTCTTGTTTCAGTTAAGTTTTGGGATAATTTGTTATGCAGCAATAGAGAACTAGCACATAATGCAAATAACACCGTGAGGAAACACTTAGGCCAGTTTGGAAGGTGGGGCATTACACAAAACGATCATCATGCCTTCTTCATCAAAGCAGACTGTGACAACCACAGGGACTGTTGAATGTTGGAAGACACGTGAGATGTAATTTTCATTTGTATTTTGATTTGTACAGAACAGAGACAAAAGACATTCTTGGGAAAGTTAGAAAAATCTGATTATTGATGGGGTATTGAAGCACATCAAGGAATTATTAATTATGTTAGGATACTATTATTTTGGCTCTTTAGGAAGATATTACCTAATCTCAAATGTGTATAAATATTTAAAGATGAAATATTTCTGTGTAGGACCTTATACTTCGGTATAAAGGGTGGAATGTTGTGGGTGTGTTTCAGTTAACTTGAGTCTCCTTGGAGGTGGTCAGTTAGCATTTAATGTATCTTAATCATGAATCTTCATTTCTTTGGAGGCCACAAATATTGGCATAGAAATCTACGGAAGGCTTATATTTAACTAATGGGTTCGTAAAAATAATTTTATTCGTGAAGTATATGTGATGTGAAAGACAGGGCTTTGACTAGGACAATGGTTGCAGTTTAGCAGACCTGCATGAAGGTGAAATGGGTATGCAGATGGCCCAGCTGCAACAGACCTTCAGAGCAGCACTGTGTTCCAGAGCACCATGGTTCCAGTGGCCTCCCGTTTAACCAGACCCGAGAGCAGAGAGTCTATCGACTATTTTTCTAGTGGACACATCATAGCATCTGTCTTGAAGTGAAATTTTCATTCCAGGTGCTTGCTTATCAGAATGTCTGAAGCCAGAGAATGGGAATTTCTCAAATGTATAATGAAGAGTCTTTCTGAAAGTTTGGGGGCTCGTTTTCTAATAAATGTGATTTGGCAGAATTTGGTTGAAAACTTTTTTTTTTAATTGTAATATACCATCTGGTAGTGAGGTTCTGGAAGAGGAAATATATGATTCTCACCTTGCTGGAGAGAGGTGATTGCTGCGGGAATTGCTGGAAAATTCCAGTTGTGGAAAGCTGTGTTACTATGTATCTGCCCAATTTTGGGCTTTCTCTTCTGCTGAGAAAAGTACACTTGCCTAGCTTGCAGAACTTGGACAGGGCCTCATCAGCTGCTACAGCAAATGAAATGAATGGGAATTGATATGTTCCTTGTATGCAGAAATTTTCAGAGCCAGAGTGCTATTCACATGACATATCCCCCCCCACCTCCTATTCAAGCTTGGAAGCATGTGAAAAAGGTGGTATTTCCATCTACCTTGGTTCAGTACCTGGCATTTGGTACTCATTAAACATGTGACAAATGACTAAATGGATTTATAATCACATAGGCTTAGTTAACTTCAACTATGTTCTCACCAACAGGTAATGTTTTAGGCTGCCCTATCAGAAAGAATAATTAACACTTTAAAATGTGACAAAATAATACGGCGCTATCTAGGAAGGGAAGCAAAGCACAGAGAGCCTCAGTGGTCAGTTCTAATATTTTTCTGGGAAGAACTAAGGGACAATTTTAAGCAGAGCCACATGATTGTGAGTTATCCTCAAAGGGATATGAAATGTCACCACTTTCTCTCATAGTTCCTGGAAAACAGCTTCTGGAAATAATAGTTTGTGTTTGTAGTCATCTTAGAGTTTCTGTTCATGGCCTGTTTACCACTCAGTGAACTTCTGGTAAGAGGACTAGTTCCCCAATCTTTGTTCCGGGCCGTTTTTGTGAGTCACATGAAACCCACAAAGACCCTGTGAAATAAACCCAGCAGTAAACTGGCCTGTGGTGCAGCACCCCCTGGTGGTCACCCAGAGGACAGCGGATTCCCCCTGACCCACAGCAGAAACAGAAAGCCTTACTCCTGCCTTGCTGAATACACACAGCAGGCTCTGAGCACCTTCTACTCCTTCTTTAGCTTACAGTAGAATGCAAGCAGACCAGTTGCATGATTGCTTGAAATTTATTTTCTCCTTTACATTCCAAACACATTACTAGCTTGTGGCAGAAAAAGGTAGCTATCCAATAAAAATTTATGCTCCCTTACACCATGCAGAGTTGTTGCCAGACACTGTATTTTCCAGCCCCTTGTTCAGTCAGGGTGGGGCCATATGACTGGTTCATGCCAGTGGAAGCTGAGTGAAAGTGATGTGTGTCCCTTCTGGGCTGAGGAGAGTAACAAGGAGTCAGTTGATGATTTGCAGACACCAGAATGTTTTGGGAAGCCATGTGTTTGAGATGATAGCATCTTCCTCAGGAGTAAGAAAGCCAATGCTACCCTTACCAATGATGAGTGCTCATGTTTGCCTGTGACGGCAGAAATAAACTATCATGCTGACAGCTGGGATTAGGGGTGGGGGATGTCTGTTCTAGCAACTGTTCCTTTAACTTTAATATAGCCTACCCTACTACTTATGTCACCAGCATAAAATATTCAATCTCAAGGAGTCCTTTAAACCAGCAATCTGATTGTTCATAAAACCAGCCTTGAGTTGACTGGTGGATAAAATGTTTTGTTGGAGTCATTTGGACCAGTATTCAATTTGACTTTTCCTAATTCTTTACTCTGAAACTATGCTAGTCAGGGTAAGTAACTCTAGCTTCCATTAAACAACCCCAAATCTCAGTGATTTGACTCAATACAAAAGAAGGGAATTCTCTCAGAAAGGAAAGTTAAGTTTAAGCTAAAGCCATTAATTGTCATTTTCCCTAACTCTTTACAAATAATAAAAATTTATTTAAAAAAACTCTCAAAATCCTAATCTTATTTGATTAATACTATTCTATACTATGCCATAGAATGCTATCAAATTGCTCCCATGGATCTTGGCCTGACAGTTTGTTTCTGCTTGGAACTTTTTAGCAAAAGCTATTTTAATAGTAATTAAGTTACTATTATCTCGGGCATCTGCAATACAATTTTATTTGCTTGCTTGCTTATTTGTTTGGTTATTTATTGGCTTCTACCTGTTTCAGAGAGGGCACTTTGAAGTCTTTTCCATCAATGGGAAAAAAAGGAACCGAGAGGGAGGCAGAAGTTCTGGAATGTTTCTCACAATTACATGTGAGGCAAACAAGGCATAAAAACACACCTACCAAACATGGGCAAGACTTTTGCTGGTATTAGTAGGATAGGACAAACCCCAAAAGCAGATATCCAAAAATTAGTCTAGCAACTTAAGCTTATTTTAACAATGGGAAGGGACCACATGATGGGGGTAAGGTTAACAACAGTCATCATCAATTATTTTTGTTACCCACTTTATGTATTTCCTTATTTAATCTCCTAATAGCTGCCTCATGTGACTTCAGTATTCTCATGTAACTAATGAACAAACTAAGATGTTCGCTCTTTTGCCAGGATTACACCACTAGTAAGTAGGAAGGGTTGGCTTTATCTCCAGTTCTTTCTCCAGAGCCCATGCCCTTGGCTGCCAAAATGGCTGAAAATTAGCTTATCTGTGCAAGAAAGATATAGGGTAGTTCATTAGGAATTGTATCTTTCACCCACTATGCCATCTACAGCTCCAGCCTTGGTGTCAAACCTAAGATGGGTTTGAACTGTAAGCTTCAAACATTCCCTCAACCCTGTTTCAAAAATGGCAGATACAGAATGAATGACAAATCTTATTTAGTCTCAAAAACTTAAATAATGTTGTTCCTACTTGGAACAGTTTACACAATGTTTCAGATATTGTCTGAAGTAGGGTCATGGAATCTCCAAAACTGACCTCATTGGCTCTTGAAGAAATGGTGGGTTTTGGAGGTGTTCACACTTCAGAGTTTGTTGTTGTTGTTATAAAAACAATGACAATGGAAAAGGCAGAGTGGAAACAGAATACTGTCATTCCCCCCTCACCACCACTCCTGAAAAATAAAAGAAGTCAAAGGAGAACTTCCTGTTTTAATCTTGCATTTTGGAAATACTGATTATAAAAATTAGACACTGATCTAACAGTTGGTGCTAGATAGGTTTAAATCACACAAAAATCAACTGGGTAAATTTAAGATCTAATTGGCTTTATTAAATGATTCATGAATCTGGCAGCATCTCAACTTGTAAATAGAAAGGAGCTGCAAAGAGCTGTGGGAAAGGAAAGGGTTTTAAAGGCAGAGAGGGAGTGAGAAAAAGAAAATTATTGGCAAAGAATGCATTGTTTTAGGCAAGGTCATCCTTCCAAGGGGAACGGAAAGAGGTCTATCAGTAAATTTCGTAATGCTGACCAGGAAATGCCATGTTGACTGGTTAAAGGTTAAATTTCTTGGTCGTGTTTGGTTGCGGAAGTAGTTGAAACTGAAGTTAGGTTAGGTATTAAGTCTTGGTTTGCTGATGTGGGGCCTTAACATTAGTGACTCCATTTTTGGTTTATTGTCTTCTTCTTTTTTTTTTTTCCCTAATGGTAGTGTGTCATTTCACGAATTGCAATATGCCACACATGTTACTTCTTTTATATTCCAACAATTGACTATTATACATTCATTTTAAGGTGAAAAAACAAAATCTGCTCACCATTGTCTATAGTCACATTTAACCCCTTTGTTAGCCTATGTAAAAAAACTAAGCATTATGGTATAGAAACAATACATTGTTCTTCAAAAGGTAGATTTTCATAGACTTATAACTTTAAACTCTTTTTAAAGCCTATCATGATAAACATAATCATCAAGTTTAACAAAGTAAAGAAAAGGGTGCCTGGGTGGCTCAGTCAGTTAAGCCTCTGCCTTCAACTCAGGTCATGATTTCAGGGTCCTGGGATTGGGTTCTGCATCAGGCTCCCTGCTCAGTGGGGAGTCTGCTTCTCCCTCTCCCTCTGCCCCCTCTCACTCTTTCTTTGTTTCTCAAAAAGTAAATAAAATCGCAAGAAAAAAAAAGTGAGGAAAATCTCCTTTCATGATGAAGTAACTTACCTTGGGAACTTGTGAGGTATATTAAACCAGGAACACACAAAATTTTTCAAACAACTAGATGGGAATGGATAGAAAAGTTTTTTATTCTATGAAAAATATATAATTGGTTCAACTTTGTCAGAATGGAGAATCTTCTGACTTTAGAACATTTAAAGAAAATTGATAATTCATTGAGAACTTCTAAAAAATAATATAAAGTTAAAAAAGGAAAGAAAAAAGCACAGCTAGTCTCTTAGACAAAGTGCCTATATTCCTACTGTTTGAATGGACAAGTAAATAATTAAATGAGGCATAACTTGGTGAGTCTCACTTTGGAGTATTTAAGTCTAAGATAATAAGGACACAGACTAGAGCTATTCCAACTATGACATTCATTCTACTTGCCAAGTTTCTTTCTTCAACTGAATTTCTTCCTACATGGCAGCACATGAAGCAGCCCGTTTTCCATGTAGGATTTCCAGTGTACAGATCCAAATGACCTTCCAACCAAGCTCCTTCCAAACTGTGGTCACATCAGTAGTAAGTTAAAGATCTGACTCATTACTTCCATTCCAAAATCCCTACTGAGATGAATTTCTTGCTATTAGGCTACTAGTAAAAAATGACAAGGACTGAACATAGACTACTAGTGACAAAGACCTACTGCAGGCTAGCACGAGTTTATGGGAATTTATGGTTTCAAGTTCCTTAGAAGTTCAAGATGTGGATTTCGCTTCCAATAAAGCTGGATCCATGAACTTACTGGTTTCCTCAGCATAGCCCCTTTGCTCTTCTTTGCTCTGGGAGGGTGGGTTGGAAGACTTTTTTCCTGATGTAGCAAAGCAGCTGTGAAAACTCTAGGTTTAATGGCCCTTGGGACCCAAGAGAGGTGGCCTCTTTACTGATTATTCCAACAATAGATGTAGGGATTGGCTCACAGGCTAGGCTTGCTTCAAACTTCCAGTCATGGAGCCCAGGAAATGATGTCATCATAGGGTTACTGAGGGGATATGGTACCCCTCAAAGAGGAGAGGTTGAGTTACTAGCCAGAGGAATAGCAAAAATGCATCCAATAAACAACTTCTAAATGTTAACTGGAGTCAGCATGTATGATAGATTCTTCATGTGGCATGTGGTCCCCAGCATCTCATACACGGTTGGTATTACTATTGTTGCTATCGTTATTCTGATTTTAAAATGGAGGAACCTGAAGTAAGTGGGATAAAGAAGTATGTCCAAGTTACTTGTAAGTAGCAGGATTGGAATTCAACTTTACATCAGCTGGTTTCCAGGTCCAGTCATTGAAGTACTGTTCTATACAAAGTAGCTTAAACTTTCAGGTTGATAGTATATTGGGAATTGTTTTTGCTTCTTTGTTGTTTATTCTTCATTTTCTTCTGTATGAGAAATACTTCCAAGGATCTTTCATCTACTTTCTGCTCTCTCTCCAGCTTTCCAAAAATAATTTTCAAAAAGAAAAGGAGAGGAAAAGTATAACTTGCATTTGATTACAATGAAATTTCTTCTCCATGTACTGTTTGATTTCTAGGGTCGTCCTGTATCAATCACTTGCATTTTATTTTCAAGTAAGGGAAAATGAGTTTGTAAGTACAGTTTTGTATTGAACTGAGGACCTGGAAAAGGGCTTGTTCCAGGCTGTTGGTGAATTCCAAGCTTTTCCTCACTTTGATTAGAAGAATATATGTAAATTCAACTCCATGAATCTCTGCAATTAAGTGGTTGTCTTAAAGCTTGCACAATATTGCATAGCCTGTAACTGAAAACTAGTTATATAAAATATTTAGAAAAAAATTTAAAAGTTCATTGAACAGAATTCCTCAGGACATGAAATTATAATTATAAATAAATGGAATTAAAACATTAAAATGTATTTTCCCCTGAGAAAGGAGACCTGATAAATGAAAGTTTTACATATCAGTGGGTTTTGTTAGAAAATTTGAATGGCTGGAATGACATTCAACTTTTTCTACTCCCAAATATGAAATGAAAATTGATATATTGAAATTTTTCTATTACTCTAGCCACTGACCTGTCAAAAATATTATGGGTTGGTTTACCTTGGAAATTGGCATTAATAGGAAAATGACATGAAACTTGCTGCCCAAACGCTACTATTTCCAAATTATGAAAGTTGGATAGGCGTTTATTTCAATTTCTCATTTAGAGTGGCATGGGAGAGTGGACTGAAATCAAATGCAGTCTCTGAAATGGAAATGCACTCATGCTGATTGGTTCTGGGAGAGATGTGTCAATACAAGAGTTCCCATTTCAAGCCTAAATTATTTCCATTGCTTAATTCTGGCTTGTGCTTCAGGTCTGACTGGAGATACAGTCTTAATAAGGGACTATTCAAGTGATCTTCAGACTTTCTCAAATAGTCATCACAATAAAACTCATGATTGCACAATTATTATATCTTCAATTTCCTAGCTTATAAGCAACCCCATACTCAATAAAGGCCAGTGGACAGCTCAAAAGTGGTTGCATTTTTCTTAATGAAAGAACATAGAAGAAGAAGGAGAAAGAGGAAGGAAAGAAAGAAAGACAGACAGACAGAAAGAAAGAAAGGAAGGAAGGAAGAAAGGTCCAAAAGAAAAAGAAAAATAAGAAAGATTTAAAAAAGAGTAAGAGGAGGTGGGGTGCTGGATGGGCCTGGGGGTGGCTGTGGGCCTCTCTACCTTCCAACACTCAAGGCTGTTTGCCTAAAAACGACCTCTACAGAACTTAAAAGATTTATGATGAAGCACGTGTTCAGAGGTTTCTTGGAGAGAGGAGTCAAGATGGCGGAGAAGTAGCAGGCCGAGACGACATCAGGCAGCAGGAGATCAGCTAGATAGCCTATCAAACCATTCTGAACACCTACGAATCCAACAGGAGATCGAAGAGAAGAAAAACAACAATTCTAGAAACAGAAAATCAACCACTTTCTAAAAGGTAGGCCCAGCGGAGAAGTGAATCCAATACCATGGGAAGATAGACCCTGGGGGGAGGGGCCACCTCCTGGCAAGCGACAGAACAAAGGAGCACAAAATCAGGACTTTTAAAAGTCTGCTCCATGGAGGGACATCGCTCCAGAGGCTAAATTGGGGTGAAGACCTCACGGGGACAGCGTGGACTCAGGTCCCGCGGGGTCATAGAAGGATCGGGGGTGTCTGAGTGTCGCAGAGCTCACAGGTATTAGAGCGGGGAAGCCAGCTGCGGAGACAGAGCTGAGGAATGAGCTCTCAGCTCAGGGTTTCCTAGACCCGTGGTCTGGGACACGGGCCAGTGCTCTGTGCGAGGGGTCCCCACAAGATCTGGGGAGACTCCGACCTGGGAGAGCTCAGGGATCTACGGGGTTCGGAGATTATGCACGATTTTCTCCAAACGCAGCTGGAGGCTGGGGAAATGGGAATGATTAAATGCTTTTCTCTGAAGGCTCACTGAAGACTGGGGCCCTTAGCTCTTGGCTCCTCCGAGCCAGAAATTGGGAGGCTGCCATTTTCATTCCCGTCCTCTGGAACTCTACAGAAAGCATTCAGGGAACAAAAGCTCCCAAAAGCTAACCTGAGAGGCTTACTTAGCCCAGCGCCTGGTAAGGGCGGTGCAATTCTGTCTGGGGCTGAGACACTTGAGAATCACTACAACAGGCCCCTCCCCCAGAAGATCAAGAAGAAATCCAGCCAAGACCAAGTTCACTTAACAAGGAGAACAGCAGATTCTTTTATGGACAAAATGACAAGGCGGAAAAACTCACCACAAAAAAAAAAGAACAGGAGGTAGTACCGAAGGCTAGGGACCTAATCAATATACACATTGGTAATATGTCAGATCTGGAATTCAGGACGACGATTCTCAAGGTTCTAGCCGGGCTCAAAAAGACATGGAAGATATGAGAGAAACCCTGCCAGGAGAAATAAAAGCCCTTTCTGGAGAAATAAAAGAACTAAAATCTAATCAAGTTGAAATAAAAAAAGATATTAATGAGGTGCAAAAAATGGAGGCTCTTATTGCTAGGATAAATGAGGCAGAAGAAAGAATTAGTGATATAGAAGACCAAATGACAGAGAATAAAGAAGCTGAGCAAAAGAGAGACAAACAACTACTGGACCCCAAGGGGAGAATTCGAGAGATAAGTGACACCATAAGACGAAACAACATTAGAATAATTGGGATTCCAGAAGAAGAAGAAAGAGAAAGAGGAGCAGAAGGTATACTGGAGAGGATTATTGTAGAGAATTTCCCTAATATAGCAAGGGGAACAAGCATCAAAATCCAGGAGGTGCAGAGAACACCCCTCAAAATCAATAGGAATCGGTCCACACCCCGCCATCTACTAGTAAAATTTACAAGTCTTATCGACAAAGAGAAAATCCTGAAAGCAGCACGGGACAAGAAGTCTGTAACATACAATGGTAAAAATATTAGATTGGCAGCAGACTTATCCACAGAGACCTGGCAGGCCAGAAAGAACTGGCATGATATATTCAGAGCACTAAACGAGAAAAACATGCAGCCAAGAATACTTTATCCAGCTAGGTTATCATTGAAAATAGAAGGAGAGATAAAAAGCTTCCAGGACAAACAAAAACTGAAAGAGTTTGTAAACACCAAACCAGCTCTACAGGAAATATTGAAAGGGGTCCTCTAAGCAAAGAGAGACCCTAAAAGTATTATCAGAAAGGAACAGAGACAATATACAGTAACAATCACCTTACAGGCAATACAATGGCACTAAATTCATATCTCTCAATAGTTACCCTGAACGTAAATGGGCTAAATGCCCCAATCAAAAGACAC
This sequence comes from Taxidea taxus jeffersonii, assembly GCA_003697995.1. Taxonomy (NCBI): domain Eukaryota; kingdom Metazoa; phylum Chordata; class Mammalia; order Carnivora; family Mustelidae; genus Taxidea; species Taxidea taxus. The sequence goes on from ML103864.1 coordinate 197,926, forward strand.
AGGGTTTCAGAATGGATAAAAAAACAAAACCCATCTATATGCTGCCTACAAGAAACTCATTTTAGACCTGAAGACACCTCCAGATTGAAAGTGAGGGGGTGGAAAACAATTTACCATGCTAATGGACATCAGAAGAAAGCTGGGGTGGCAATCCTTATATCAGATCAATTAGATTTTAAGCCAAAGTCTATAAAAGAGATGAGGAAGGATACTATATCATACTCAAAGGGTCTGTCCAACAAGAAGATCTAACAATTTTAAATATCTATGCCCCTAACATGGGAGCAGCCAACTATATAAACCAATTAATAACAAAATCAAAGAAACACATTGACAAGAATACAATAATAGTTAGAGACTTTAACACACGCCTCACTGAAATGGACAGATCATCCAAGCAAAAGATCAACAAGGAAATAAAGGTCTTAAATGACACACTGGACGAGATGGACATCACAGATATATTCAGAACATTCCATCCCAAAGCAACAGAATACACATTCTTCTCTAGTGCCCATGGAACGTTCTCCAGAATAGATCACATCCTGGGTCATAAATCAGGTCTCAACCAGTATCAAAAGATTGGGATCATTCCCTGCATATTTTCAGACCACAATGCTCTGAAGCTAGAACTCAATCACAAGAGGAAATTTGGAAAGAGCCCCAATACATGGAGACTCAAGAGCATCCTTCTAAAGAATGAATGGGTCAACTAGGAAATTAAAGAAGAATTGAAAAAAACCATGGAAACAAATGATAATGAAAACACAACGTTCCAAAATCCGTGGGACACAGCAAAGGCAGTCCTGAGAGGAAAATATATAGCGATACAAGCCTATCTCAAGAAACAGGAAAGGTCTCAAATACACAACCTAACCCTACACCTAAAGGAGCTCGAGAAAGAACAACAAAGAAAGCCTAAACCCAGCAGGAGAAGAGAAATAATAAAGATCAAAGCAGAAATCAATGAAATAGAAACCAAAGAATCTTAGAGCAATTCAACGAAACTAGGAGCTGGTTCATTGAAAGAATTAATAAGATTGATAAACCTTTGGCCAGACTTATCAAAAAGAAAAGAGAAAGGACCCAAATAAATAAAATCATGAATGAAAGAGGAGAGATCACAACCAACACCAAAGAAATACAAACAATCACAAGAAAATATTATGAGCAACTCTATGCCAACAAATTTGACAATCTGGAAAAAATGGATTCTTTCCTAGAGACATATAAACTGCCAAAACTGAACCAGGAAGAAATATAAAACTTGAATAGGCCCATAACCACTAAGGAGATTGAAACACTCATCCAAAATCTCCAAACAAACAAAAGCCCAGGGCCAGATGGCTTCCCAGGGGAATTCTACCAAACATTTAAAGAAGAATTAATTCCTATTCTCCTGAAACTGTTTCAAAAAATAGAAACAGAAGGAAAACTTCCAAACTCATTTTATGAGGCCAGCATCACCTTGATCCCCAAACCAGACAAGGATCCCATCAAGAAAGAGAATTACAGACCAATATTCTTGATGAACACAGATGCGAAAATTCTCACCAAAATACTAGCCAATAGGATCCAACAGTACATTAAAAGGATTATCCACCACGACCAAGTGGGATTTATTCCAGGGCAGCAGGGTTTGTTCAACATCTGCAAATCAATCAATGTGATACAACACCTTAACAAAAGAAAGAACAAGAACCATATGATACTCTCAATAGATGCTGAAAAAGCATTTGACAAAGTGCAACATCCCTTCCTAATCAAAACTCTTCAAAGTGTAGGGATAGAAGGCACATACCTCAATATTATCAAAGCCATCTATGAAAAACCCACTGCAAGTATCATTCTCAATGGAGAAAAACTGAGAGCTTTTCCGTTAAAGTCAGGAACATGGCAGGGATGTCCGTTATCACCACTACTATTCAACATAGTACTAGAAGTCCTAGCCTCAGCAATCAGACAACAAAAAGAAATTAAAGGCATCCAAATCGGCAAAGAAGAAGTCAAACTATCGCTCTTTGCAGATGATATGATACTATATGTGGAAAACCCAAAAGGCTCCACTCCAAAACTGCTAGAGCTTGTACAGGAATTCAGTAAAGTGTCAGGATATAAAATCAATGCACAGAAATCAGTTGCATTTCTTTACACCAACAACAAGACAGAAGAAAGAGAAATTAAGGAGTCAATCCCATTTACAATTACACCCAAAACCATAAGATACCTAGGAATAAACCTAACCAAAGAGGCAAAGAATCTATACTCAGAGAACTATAAAGTACTCATGAAAGAAATTGAGGAAGACACAAAGAAATGGAAAAATGTTCCATGCTCATGGATTGGAAGAATAAATATCGTGAAAATGTCTATGCTACCGAAAGCTATCTACACATTTAATGCAATGCCTATTAAAATTCCATCCAATTTTTTCTAAGAAATGGAACAAATAATCCTAAAATTTATATGGAACCAGAAAAGACCTCGAATAACCAAAGGAATATTGAAAAAGAAAGCCAACGTTTGTGGCATCACAATTCCAGACTTCAAGCTCTATTACAAAGCTGTCATCATCAAGACAGTATGGTACTGGCACAAAAACAGACACATAGATCAATGGAACAGAATAGAGAGCTCAGAAATAGACCCTCAACTCTATGGTCAACTAATCTTCGACAAAGCAGGAAAGAATACCCAATGGAAAAAAGACAGCCTCTTCAACAAATGGTGTTGGGAAAATTGGACAGCCGCATGCAGAAAAATGAAGTTGGACCATTTCCTTACACCACACATGAAAATAGGCTCAAAATGGATGAAGGACCTCAATGTGAGAAAGGAATCCATCAAATTCCTTGAGGAGAACACAGGCAGCAACCTCTTCGACCTCAGCCGCAGCAACTTCTTCCTAGGAACAATGCCAAAGGCAAGGGAAGCAAGGGAAAAAATGAACTATTGGGACTTCGTCAAGATCAAAAGCTTTTGCACAGCAAAGGAAACAGTCAACAAAACCAAAAGACAACTGACAGAATGGGAGAAGATATTTGCAAACGACATATCAGATAAAGGGCTAGTATCCAAAATCTACAAAGAGCTTAGCAAACTCAACACCCAAAGAACAAATAATCCAATCAAGAAATGGGCAGAGGACATGAACAGACATTTCTGCAAAGAAGACATCCAGATGGCCAACAGACATATGAAATGTGCTCCACATCACTGGGCATCAGGGAAATACAAATCAAAACCACAATGAGATACCACCTCACACCAGTCAGAATGGCTAAAATGAACAAGTCAGGAAATGACAGATGCTGGCGAGGATGTGGAGAAAGGGGAACCCTCCTACACTGTTGGTGGGAATGCAAGCTGGTGCAACCACTCTGGAAAACAGCATGGAGGTTCCTCAAAAAAATTGAAAATAGAGCTACCTTATGACCCAGCAATTGCACTACTGGGTATTTACCCTAAAGATACAAACGTAGTGATCCAAAGGGGCACAGGTACCCGAATGTTTATAGCAGCAATGTCCACAATAGCCAAGTTATGGAAAGAACCTAGATGTCCATCAACAGATGAATGGATAAAGAAGAAGTGGTATATATATACAATGGAATACTATGCAGCCATCAAAAGAAATGAAATCTTACAATTTGCGACGACATGGATGGAACTAGAGCGTATTATGCTTAGCGAAATAAGTCAACTGGAGAAAGACAACTATCACATGATCTCCCTGATATGAGGAAGTGGAGATGCAATGGGGGTGGGGGTTAAGGTGGTAGGAAAAGAAAAAATGAAACAAGATGGGATCGTGAGGGAGACAAACCAAAAGAGACTCTTAATGTCATAAAACAAACTGAGGGGGGTGGGGGGGAGAGGGGTTGGGATAGGGTGGTGGGGTTACATTATATGTTTAAATAAAAAAGCTTAAAAAATAAAAATAAATAAATATAAAAAGAGTAAGAAAAAAGAAAGAAAGAAGATCAATTTCTCTTTTACAGATAAAGTGTACTCCCCATTTTATGAAAGACTCTTGTGTATTTTATCCCCACTTTCACAATAATTTCCCAATATCTTCATGAAGTTGATGATAACATTAATATCTGTAGAGGGTCCTTTTTTTTTTTTACGACTAATAAAATAATATGATCGACATTGTTATTTTTCGTTTTTTGTTGTTGTTGTTTTGTTATTGTCGTTTTTTTTTAATGAGAGAGAGACAGAGCATGTTCACAGGAGGGAGGGACAGAGGGAGAAAGAGAGAGAGACTCTTAAGCAGGTTCCAGGCCAGCATGGAGCCCATCTCCCGACTCCATCTTATGACCCTCCGATCATGACCTGAGCTGAAATCAGGAGTCAGATGCTGAATGGACTGAGCCACTCAGGCTCAGTCCTTGTACTTTGTTTTTTTAGTGAGTTTAATGAGTAGTGGTAATAAGCCAATTTTTCAGCAAAGGAAACAGATCTTTTGAGGAAACAAGACTTACATAAGGTTGTACAGCAGGGAAAAGATAGAGGTGGGGCTTGAATGAAGGTATTCTGATTCCTTGTGTTCTGGGGATGTGAAGCTGTTTTTGTGTTGCATGCGAATCATGTCTCACAGTGTGTAAAAGGATCCTGTGGGCACTGTCCTGTTTGAGCCTACCATCAACCTGGTATTTTCACATCTTCAGCTGTTCCTGAAATACTGTCCTTTAGTTCTCGATTCTGAACGTCCATGTCATGTTCAGTCTACACTACACAGGTTATATGTCATTATCTTAGATATTTATTCGGATTCGACCTTGCCCAGCCTGACCCCTCTGGTTCTGTCATGTCCCATCTAGGAGGCTGCATGCTTGTGGATATCCAAAGTCTAGATTACACCTCTGCATTCTCCCCTGGTGAAGAAAAAAGGGTGAGCCACATAATCCATACAAAAATATGTGGGCTTTAGTCCACATGCCAACAATACGTGTTATTTTCCTGAAGTCAAGCCACTATATCTCAGGACATAAGTTTTTACATATTTTCAAAGAAAGGAATATTATGAAGTTTTCCCCACTATTACTTCAAATGTACTAGTAGTAGCACCATGTCCTCCTCATTATTTTAAATGCAATAACTGAAAATGCCTACTAAAGGGTAGCCCAGGCTAATGAAAATGCAAAATAAATGTCTAACAGTAACGAAGACTGTTCCTAAATGCATACAATGCATTTCCAACACAATTTAATCAGATTGTAAGTTATATTAGTATTTGCAGTGAAAAGCTGGATTTTATTGTCCTGTTGGCACAGCTCAGTCTCTAAGAACAGAGGAGTATATACTTATCCATATGTTTAAATAACATCTTAAAATTTTTTTAAATTAAAAAAATAGCATCTTATGTGGATTTCTTTAATCCACTCTGTTCACACCCCAGAGCACACACAGGCTGCTGTAGATGGTTTTCAGACTCTACTCAGCAGACAGCCTCACTCAAATGGCACCCTTTTTGGAAGGATCCCCACCTATGACCCATTTTCTCTTGAATTTGGGGTCTTCTTCATCACATTAAGGGTGCATTCTTGGAGGACAATGCTCTGTCATTTCTCACCTCCACATCTACATTGTTTCTTTCTAAACATTATCCTAGTCATGTCTCTACCAATAACAGCCAGACAATATCTCATGCGCATAGAGAGGAACCAAGGGTTTATACATCTTTGTGACCTTTATGAACAATACAAATCAAAAAGTAAATTATAAGATATTCTCATTGAATTAGATTTGACGCTGGACTGCTAAGTAATATCAGAGACTCTCCAAGTTAAAGAAAGTTGATACACATGCATGTAAGTAGCTATGTGTGTGGGCATGCATGAGTGTCTAGGCACATATATGTGTATCTATGCATCTAGATTGTATTTAAATTTTCAGGATCAATAAAACGAAGTAATAGCCTGAACTTCTATGACGTAACACAATTGATATTAGATAGATCAATGTGTTCATGAAAAAAAAAAAAAACACCTTAAGTCCTAAACAATAGCTAGAAGGACACAGACAACATTTTATCTGATTTGGGATCAAAGAAACACTCAAATATAATAGATGAAATCACACAAGGCCTATTTATTGATATAATTTTTTCAGCACATAAAGACCATTATAAACAAATATCAATTGGAAGCTTAGACAATGATTTGGGTTAATAAATATGTCTAAAATGAATAAATGAGCACATTTTTACAAGAAGGGCCATCACTGTAGGCAGGATTGGGATACCGAAGATGGACAACTGTGATCATCCCAAGAAGAAGGTAGTGGATTCTGTTCCCAAAATAAAACAGGTAGTGAGTGATATCTATTAACTGCCTTCTATTTTAAAGGGCATTTGCAATCTTCTGGAAGGTATTACTTGCATTGCAGATGATGAAAACTAAGGGTCAGAGATGCCAGCTAGGTTTCCTGAGTAGGAGACCCCAAAGCCCTCATTCTTTCCTGGTCCTACCTGTGCATCACTGCCTCAATAGTACCAGTGGTATTTTATTTGGAATAAATCTAACCAGTATTTATTTGGAATAAATCTAATGCTTGCTCCAGCAAGCATTTTATCGCTTTTAGAAAGTTTTGTCTCAAAGAACACTTTCAGTTATTTTCGTAAATGGAAGTATAGGCAGAATAGACCCCCAACTGCTATTTTCTGTCAACCTCTTGGTTTCCTTTGGTGAACAAATCAGTTCAACAAGCTGGCTGATGGAATGGAGCCCCCACTAGGTTCATTCCTCTCTGCAAGTGTGAGTGGCACAGATGCATGTATTTATTTATTTATTTATTTATTTGAGAGACAGATCACAAGCAGGCAGAGAGGCAAGCAGAGAGAGAGGAAGGGAAGCAGGGTCCCTGCCGAGCAGAGAGCCCGATGTGGGGCTTGATCCCAGAACCCTGGGATCATGACCTGAGCTGAAGGCAGCGGCTTTAACCCACTGAGCCACCCAGGCGGCCCTGTATTGATTTATTTTTAAAATTACAGATTTGGGAGCAGTAGAATGAATCATCAGAGAGGTCTGGTCACCTTGCTGCTGACCCATTCCTCAAAAGCCACACCCAGGGCAAAACCCAGGCTTTCTGCTCCTTCTGGGAAGTTTGGTAACAAGGTCACAAAAGCCCCTGGCCTTAGAGATGAGAAACTCAAGGTTTTGCAGAGCTAAGTGTTTCTCATTTTATAGATGAGGCTCTGAGGCCATGTTTGGGAGTAAACCACAGGAACTGGATTCATTTGAAGGTGGAAACACGTTAAGCAGCAAGTGTCTGGGGGAACCACACTTCGGTGACTGTTGGACACACCTCTGGGTGCCTCAGAATCTCTTGAGGAGCTTGGAAAAGGCATATTTCTATGAGTTTAACTCCTAGCGAGTTTAACTCCATGCGTCTGGGGGGGGGGGCTATCTTGGGATCTGTTTTGAAAGTACACTAAACAACACTAAAACAACTTTTCAGATGATTCTGATTGTTCCCACCTGGTAAACTGTATTCTCCAGGCAACATAGCCCGTTAGCTAAAAAATCATGACCAGAACCAGCATGTTCCCACTGGGCCCTTACTGTAGAGTCCTCCAGTAAGGAAATGATGCACTGGACTCTGGTCCATGAGAGGAAGCCCAAGGGGCAAGAAACAGGCCTATGTCAGGGTTAGAGACCTAGATGCAGAGATCCTGGAGCCACCTGCCAGCCGCATTGCTTTGCATGCCCAAAAATGTTGTGCCCTGACCTCCTCATCTGTAATACACTTTGGTCAATAGTATATAATTAAGTACTTAATTAATTATGATTATTAATATATTATTAAAGTAATAGAACTCAGATTACTGTTATAAGTTTAACCTTTTTTATAAATTCTAACACTACTCAGCATATTCTAAGTACTATAGAAGAACTTGTTAAATGAATGGATTCCAGATTGTTCAAGGCTCAACTGTCCTAACACAAGTGTCCTTTCCCTGCATTTCAGTTAAAACGCTGTTCTCAGTATGGGACACCAAGAATGTGTAGTGAATAAGGGCTTCTGTTTTTCTCAAAAGCAGTAGGATTTTTCTTTCTACTTCTCTCTACGGATCTTGGTCCAGACAGGTTTGTGACCTGCTTTGTCTCATCTCCATTAAACAGACGGAACACAGAGGTACAGCAAATTCTTGCTTCATCCTATCACATTGCATCAATCAAACCAAGGCCACATTAGTGGTCGGATGTCCCCGCTCACCAGTTGGAGACTTTCTGCTGTCTTATTAAGGCCAGTTTCATGATTCACTGTGAATCTGAACCAACCGTATGCAACCACATCCGAAGTTTTGAGTCCAGGAGTTCCTTAATACCCTTGTCCCGATTTAATAAGACACTAAGGCTCAGAGAGGATTTGGCTGCATTTTTTAAGAGCCCCAAATGTTTTCTCATTGATTTTCCATCAGTGACACACATAAAGCCTCCAAAATGTCAGCTGGTAGCCTGAGCCCACCCCGCAGGCAGACGGCTGTGTGCATCTTGCGTTGTACTTCACTGCTCTGGGAGGGTTATTCAAAAGAAATTCACTCCTCCAGATTCAATGAGAAGAAATTAAAACTCAAAAATAAAATCAATACTTATCTCTTTGTGCCTACTCAGTGACTGTAGACTCTGGCTTTCATGGGTAATAGATTCAGGCACCACTACTACAGAATGCTGAAATTTATAGACTTCTCCATAGTCATTAATTAATAGTGTGCACACACAGAAAAATAACCAGGCGGAACACTTAGAAATGAAATTATTGCTGAAGCACTGACTACATAGTTTTTAAGTGGTCAGTCAGGTGGATAAAATGAATAATTGAATATGCTTTATAAGCAGGCAGTGAGGACAAGCAACCCAACAGGTTTTTAATTCTTTCTGAAGAACGCATATCTTTTTTTTTTTTTTTTAAGATTTTATTTATTTATTTGATAGACAAAGATCACAAGTAGGCAGAGAGGCAGGCAGAGAGAGAGGAGGAAGCAGGCTCCCTGCTGAGCAGAGAGCCCGATGTGGGACTCGATTCCAGGACCCTGGGATCGTGACCTGAGCCGAAGGCAGAGGCTTAACCCACTGAGCCACCCAGGTGCCCCTGAAGAACGCATATCTTATAGGGGGATCGGGATTGACTTCACTCTTCTTTACTGGCTTTTTCTAGCTGAGTTTTCTCTGCGGAGTTCAGAACAGCTCCCACATCATTGAGCACAATCTCATGAAGAATGTTTTGGGGAGTCCTTGATAATAAGAAGCTGCAAACTTCCCTTTTGGTCTGGGAACCTGTATTAAAGAACAAAAGAATATGAGTTTAGCCATAATGGACATAACAATGTATCCCAGCCCTGCTTCTGCATGTTGCCAAATAATGTCCATGGAGAAATTTTCTTAGAGAATGTAGGTCTTGTTGGGAGTATCTATCATCAGTTGGACTATCGCTGATTTCTGAGTATAATTCTTGAGAGTATTTTGCTCCATGTCTGCAAATATGAGAAAAAATTGATTCTGATCAGATGAATGGGAGCTGAAATTATATTGCATTTTGACACCAGATTTATCTTTGGTTTTCTTTTGTCTTTTTCTTTCCTCTATTTGCAAAATTTTCCTGAAAAGATCCAGATAAGAAGTATCTTAGGCTTGGCAGATTATCTGGTCTCAGTTTCAACTACTCAGCTCTGACACTCAGAGGGTTTGGAGATAGCACGTGTGATCCATCAACAAATGGGCAAGGCTGTTCTCTAGAAGCTTCATTTACAAAACCAGGTTGTGGGTTGGATTCGGCCTCTGGGCCATTTGCTGACCCCTGATCGACCTGCACCACAGCTTCAATGCTGCACAAGCAAAGGCTTGGAATGGTTGACATCCCCACGTTAGAGCAGAAGTGAAGACCTGGTGAGGAAGATGAAGGGCGAGGAGACTTGTCTTTTTACCTGGCCAACTTGCTTTTCTCAACTGCGGAAGTTCTGCTTCAGTGCTGTAGTCTCCTAGTGCTCAGAGGGAGGTTCTGGAGGGTTACATTACATGCCTTCATTTGAATTGAGAAGCATTTTCCCTATTGAAGGTCTAGAGAGGAATTGCCAGTGGAGAGAATTGAAACCAGAGCTCATATTCCTCATTGTTTCCTGGTGTTGTTTCTCTTTGACTTCCCTTAAAGGTCACAATAATCAGCCTCAAGGCCCTAGATTAGGGCAAAAAAGATTTAGATGGCTAACTGATTTTTGTCAGGATTCAAAGGAGAGGTAGGGAGGAGGAGAAGAAGAACGATATTCCCCAGGCAGAGCAAGAACAGAAGGGAACGTTTTCTTCAGATGATGATCCAAGGATGTGGTGAGCCCATATGTGAGGGTAGTTGAGAGAGCATGCCAGGGGCCTCGGGTGAATGCATTTGGACTATGCGGGTTTGCCAGACCCCTGAGCTAATTAGGACCAGGCGGAAAATAGCCCATCATTCCACAGCCTGGCTAGGCCCCTTAAGGTAATGTTTCTTTGAAGTTTGAGAATATCCCATTGTTTATTCAAGCTTCAGCTCTCAGCTTTCTCCAAAGGGATTTGAAGGAGCTTAAACATTAATCAAAATACAAACCAAGACTATTAGTAATGAATTAAAGCCAAGCCTATCCAGGTAAGTAAAATTGGGGTCAGTGTTGCCAGAGGTGGAAGATAAGCTGATTACTTCATTGAGTACCGAATTTGGTGGTTGGGTAAGCCTATTACCTGGTATGTCTCTAGGGAAAAGAAAACCCAGGAATGCATTGACTGAAGGATTTGTGGCCCTATGGCAGGCTTGACTCCTTGCTCCCTGAGGAATATTTTTATTTTAGAGGAGATTTGACTTAAATAATCATCACTTTCAGGGGCTGGTGATGATGGGAAAACCAGACAAGACCCCTGATGGTGATTGTGGAAGAGAAGAGACAATATAACTTGCTTGCCTTAGTGCTAGCTATTTGGGGAAGATGGATATGTACCTGGATGAGCCTTAGTATCTCCTTTTTCACCCAGAAGCAGCAACTAAAGCATAGTATCTTCTCTCCTGAAGGCTGCCTCCCTGAGTCAGTGACTGCCCAAACAGCCGCATATTCATTCTACGTCCTCCCTTCCTCTACTCCACTTTGTGTGTAATATGTGAGGCATTCAGCTTTTTCCATTCAATTGCAGCGATAGGTAAGCAGATCCTAGAGCAATGTTATTTAAGACAGAAAAAAACAAAACAAAAGAAAACAAAACCTGTGTGTGTGTGTGTGTGTGTGTGTATGTGTGTTGAATGTCTGCAGATATTTCTAAATTTGGAGGCTAGGTTTGGGTAAATTCTCACATTACTTTTTTCTATGTCGTAACCTTCAGTGGAAATTTGATGGGTTTCTGGCAAATATATTCAACAGTACTGTATCTATGAGTTAGGAGAGAGACAGCTAATTCACCGATGCAGGCCAGATCACAAGAGTGAGCCGGGTGTTAAGATGGTTCTAAAGAATGACTCTTTTTATTACCAAGCCAGAAAATAAGAGAATAGTCACGAAGTCAAGGATACAAGGGAAGGATTGAACTCTGAAATGTCTCAGGAGACTAGACAAAAGGTCAGCTACGTGGTCTGCTGTGTGGCCAATCCCCATCCGACTTTCCAACTGAAAGGCTTAGTTTTGACTCCTGTGTCTTTGAGCCAGCTGGAGTGTTTGGCTGATCAGGTCTGAGTTCCACTGAGCTTGGACTCCAGGCTGCAGATTAAGGTCAGGTTCTTTTGCGCTTTAGAAACTAATTGGTGGCATGGGAAGTTTCTCCCATGGCGAAAGCAAAAGGACAAGGAAATAAACCCAATCTGGCACACCTTTCAAACCTCTGTTTCAGTTTTACTGACCCCTCATTATCCAAAACAGGTCACATGGTCAATCCAAGGTCAGGGCCAGGAAGGCATGTTCTGTCGTGGCAAAGATATGGATGACTTATAAAAAGATGGATAAATAAGGAAATAAAAGACTGGGACCAATAAATCAGTCTATCACAGAGGCATACCTGTGTTGGTGGGTTCTGCAGCCCAGGTGGTATGAGCAAACTTCCTGGTCAGAAAAGCCCCAAACCAGAGACCCATAGTTTTCTAAGAAGGTTTAGGCCGGTGGATGGAATCAGGTCACCATTTAAGGGTCTACCCTACTGTCAAATAAAGATGGTCTTATTAAAGTACATAGATATCTTTATATTTTTTTTAAAGGTTAACCTGTCTATTTTAGAGAGCATGAATGAGTAAGACCAGAGGGGCAGGGAGAGAGAAACACAAGCAGACTCTGTGCTTAGCACAGAGCCCCATGAAGGGCCATGACCCTGAGATCAGGACCTGAGTCAAAACCAAGAGTCAGATGATTAATGGATTGTGCCACCCAGGCTCCCCCATCCTTCCACTTTCTATTTTTAATTGAGTCATCAGGACTACCTGAGGTTTCAGTGTATCAGTGAATGCTGAGGTCTTCCACAGGTAAAATTCCTTATTTCTTCCCAGCATGTTTTGCTCCACAAAGCTAGGGACCAGGAGATTATTTCTCTCTAATAATGAAGTAAGTATGTGTCTTTCTAAAGATATTTTTTTTGCTGTTCACTTCTTTGCTTGGACTTTCAGGGTGCTTATGGATAGATCTGATACTAATTGCTAGAGCCTTACTCAGCTATCACTGTCTTAATAGAGTTCCTCTTCTCTTTTTACTTTGTGACTTTTGTGTTGGATTAGATTTTTTAAAAATTTTTATTATTTATTTATTTATTTTTTTTACAATGATAACTTTCACTGGAGGCTGCCTTGATCTGTTTTGGAAAGTAAATGAGCAAAGAAATAAGGAAGATAAAAAGGAAAGGGACAATGTATTTAAAAATTAAGAAAGAAAGAGAAGGAAGGAAGGAAGGGGGAAAAGGAGGAAGGAAAGAGAAAAAGTACTCAAACATTATTTCCTATGTTAAATAACATTGAGATGGGGCATGTTTTTTGGTTCTTTTTTTTTTTTAAGATTTTGTTTATTTATTTGACAGACAGAGGTCACAAGTAGGCAGATAGAGAGGAGGAGGGGAAGCAGGCTTCCTGCTGAGCAGAGAGCCCCATGCAGGGCTCGATCCCAGGACCCTGGGATCATGACCTGAGCTGAAAGCAGAGGCTTTAACCCACTGAGCCACCCAGGCGCCCCTGTTTTTTGGTTCTTAATGTTAATAAGTACTGAGAACAGTAAGAGTAACTCAGTTCCTGGAAGATATTTGCTCTTGGAAGGTAATACTATCAACAAACTAAAACAGCTTGCTTATCAAGGCTAGTACCTTGCTAATCAAAACTTGCTTCCAGACTTTCACATCTTGCTCTCACCAATCCAAAGTTATGATGTCATAAATTCTACCTTGCTTTAAAATTTTCCAGTCTGAGCATTTCATAAAATCTCTTATTTTCCCCCCTTTCACCTTATCAAGGTGGTGTTTTTCTTATTGCAGTAAATCTATAGTTTTGATTAGACAACAGCTTTGAGGTCGTTGAGTAAGTCATTTCTCAACAGAAAAAAGAAATTTTATTTGGAAAACCAGATATTGTATTAGATATTTATATTCCCCTATAAGCAACAGAACACACTCCAGAAAATCTTAAAATTCTACCAATTTCAAGTTTGTCAAATACACTAGTCATCTCTGGTTTTTGATAAGAACAGAAAAACAAACATAACTAAAAAAGAAATTAAAATAAAGTATGTGATTACTAAAAAAGAGTCTGTTATATAACTAGTTAGTCAGTTTGATATATTTTGACTTAAAAAATGATGGTTGAAAAATCTTGAGCAAGGGTTTCTTCTTTAACACTTTTAGTCAAAGAGCAAGGAGCTAGCTATATATATGACTGACTTCCTTCTTCTCTCCAAGGAAGTCATCTGTAAGCCATGCTCTTGTCTAACACCTGCTTACACCGATTTGTCTCCATGCATTGAATGCAGCAGAAGAGCCTGTGGCAGACTGCATGACTAATTACTTGAACTCCCAACCCTGTTTGGGCTAGAAAGACTACCAATGTGTTGATATCTGCATACCATCACAGTATTTAGGCAAAGGGTGGCTTTAGTTAGGACTACAGCCAGGTGATCTAGTTAGCAGGTGACTAGAATATCCAAGACCTCTCACTTTCTTCTTCAACTTTTCTTTTCAGAGTCATGGCATGGTTGATTCTAGCCTTGGTTTTCATTTTAAAAATGGCCCTACATTGCTATTTCCTAAATTAATATTCCGCATTTATCATTTCAACATGAGATGCTGTGAGACATACTTCCTGCATATGTTCGTTATTAATGATGGTTTTGTGTGCAGTTTCCATCTTCCCATCGATCTAATGTCCAACTGTCAGTGGTCTGTCATGGCTTCCAAATGTTTAACCTCATTTTTTTTTTTTTTCTGGTGTTTGGCACCAACTGATTTAGAGAAATTTTCCCTAAGAAAATTAGGATTCTCCAATTTTAAAATGGTAAAGATTTAAAGCCTATAGACCAAAATATATAATAATTTTTGTCATTAAAGTATTTTTAAAAAGCAGAAGCAGGCCATCTCTACTCAGGATAATGTTTGGATACTGAAAGTCTCCTTAAAAATTAGTAATTAATGGGGAATGTGAAAAGGAGTAGGAGATACAGGCATAAGTCACAGCAATGAAAGGCACAACATAAGGGATATAATCAATGATATTGTAGTAATAGTGTTGTATAGTAGCGGATGGTACCTACACTTGTCTTTAGTATAGCATAATGTATAAACTTGTTGAATCACTAAAGTGTACACCTGAATTAATGTAATTTGTGTATCAACTATACTCAAAAAAATTAAAGATCAGTGGGTGATGGAAGGAAAAGTTTCCCACTTGATCCTAGGAGAAAAAAACCCAGACCATTCTTTTATAATGAAGCCCAATTATTCAATAAGCAAATATTTATGAGGAAATCTCTCTGCTAGCATTGAGAAGGTTATCAGAATGTTTCATTTCCTCAGTGTTCCTGCCATTTCTCCAACAGAAAAAAAAATATCAGAAGTAACTTGATGGAGAATGTGGGTTGAACGATGCTATGGTCAAGACATGTATGGGGCACCTGGGTGGCTCAGTGGGTTAAAGCCTCTGCCTTAGGCTCAGGTCATGATTCCAGGGTCCTGGGAGAGAGCCCCACATCGGGCTCTCTGCTCAGCAGGAAACTGCTTCCTCTTCTCTCTCTCTGCCTGCCTCTCTGCCTACTTGTGACCTCTGTCTGTCAAATAAATAAAATCTAAAAAAAAAAAAAAAAAGTCATGTGTTCCCCATCTACCCTCCAAGCAAATATAAAGTGAAGATGGGGGTGCCTGGGTGGCTCAGTCAGTTAAGTGTCAGACTCTTGATTTCAATTCAGGTTGTGATTTCAGGGTCCTTTGATTGAGTCCCACATTAGGATCCTATGATCATCAGGGAGTCTCTTGTCTCTCTCCTTCCCGCTCTACCCCCTCCTTGCTCAACATGCACTCACTCACTCACTCTCTAAAAAAATAAATAAAATCTTAAAAAAAAAAAGCAGAAAGAAACCTAATTTGTCCTATTTTCCTCCCGATGGTTCATATCATGAACACTTACTGGATAGTCCCTGTGAAGCATAAAATCTGATATGTTCTGGGATAACTGGGTGGAATTATACAAATATGGATGATACAAAGTCCTTACCCTCAAAGTGTATATAAGTTAATAGAGAAGAATAAGCATTGATCTGCAAAATATTGAATAGTCAGCTATAAAAAAATTCTACTAATTTTTAACAGTATAGTGTGCAGACTTAGGCAGTGGCCCAAGGGGCTTTATCCAAATGGAAGTGGGAAGCTGGGAAGTCAGGGGAAAGAAAGATCAAGGACTGGAAAAATTTATGGATCATTCAAGAAGTATGTGTTCATAGGTGAGTTTGTTATCTCATTTTGGATGGTGTTAATCATCAGGATACCAAGATATCTTATTGGTGATTATATTTGTATATTGTGGTTACCCCTGCCTTCACTTTTCTTCCACTAGTTCCCTATATCCACTGGTGTCTGGTGCATAGCATATTCTGCCTTCAGTAGACAGTGCTCTTTTTCACAACAACGGTAATGACAACAAGAAGGCTTAGATGCTCTGTGAATCAGAAAGAGGGGAGCTGGACCAGCAGAGGACCAGAATGGGAATGTCATTAAGGAGTGATCAAGCAGCAGGGTGGGAGAGTCATCAAGGAGGGATCTCTGGTCCAAGAGCCAGCTCTCCCCTTGTAATGATGCTCTTTCCTCCATATCATCTCCATCAGCCCTTCAACATATTTCTATATTAAAGTCTGCACAAACAATACAACTTTAAATGTGCAATAACATGCTTTCCATTTCCCTGATACGATGTGTTCTGTGTATTCAATTTTCTGGAATGAATTTAAATTGAAACTTTTATTAGTTGTTTTATAGAACTCCTTAGTGGACCTTATAGCTGTTATTTCTTTTTTTTTTTTAAGATTTTATTTATTTATTTGACAGACAGAGATCACAAGTAGACAGAGAGGCAGGCAGAGAGAGAGGGGGAAGCAGGCTCCCTGCTGAGCAGAGAGCCAGATGCAGGGCTCGATCCCAGGACCCTGGGATCATGACCTGAGCTGAAGGCAGAGGCTTAACTCACTGAGCCACCCAGGCACCCCATAGCTGTTATTTCTGTGCAACAAACAGATGAACACACAGAAAAGAGCAGAGCTCACAAGAAGTCATTTCAATGGAAGTGGAATAAAGCAGGAGGCTGGTTTATTCAACATCATTTAACTTACTTGTATTTAATAAAAGTGCATGTGAGTGAGTGTGTGTGTGTGTGCGTGTGTGTGTGTTTGTGTGTATGTGAAAGCATGCATACATTTGACCATGAGAAGTGGAGGTTGTCAGTGTGTAATATAGTTATGATACTGGGACACATTTGCTCTATTAGTTTGCTAGTGCTGCCATAACAAAGTAGCACTGAATGGGTGTTTTAAAAACAATAGAAATTTATGTCAACTATGCTTCCAGTAAAAATTCTTTAAAAATATATTTAAAAAACCTCAAACCCAGAAATTTATTCTCTCACAGTTCTGGAGTTTGCAAGTCCAGAATCTAGACGTCAGGAGACCCTTGCTGACAGCTCTAGAGGATAATCTTTGCTTGCTTCCTCCAGGTTTGGGCATTTATCAGCAACCTTTAGCATTCCTTGACTTATACATGCATCACTCCAGCCACATGTGCATCTCCTCGCACATCTTCACATTGTCTTCCACCCTGTGTGACTATCCTGTCCCAACTTCCCTTTTTAGAAAAAAACAGCAGTCAGATTAGATTAGGGTCCATTCTAATGAGCTCAATTATACTCAATTACCTTTCTAAAGACTATTATTCCAAATAAGGACACATTCTGAGGTGCTAATAGGTAGGACTTCAACATGTCTTCCTTGAGTGACACAATTCACCCAATAATACTTGCATATTGCCCCTTTAAAAAGAAGTCTAGTCCAGGGGTGCCTGGGTGGCTCATTTGGTTAAGCGACTGCCTTCAGCTCAGGTCATGATCCCAGGGTCCCTGGATCGAGCTCCACATCAGGCTCCTGGCTCCATGGGGAGTCTTCTTCTCCCTCTGACCTTCTCCCTTCTCATGTTTTCTCTCACTCTCTCTCTCAAATAAAAATAAACAAAATCTTTAAAAAAAAAAAAGAAGTCTAGTTTAGAGATTAACTCCCCATTTAGCTGGTTTTACTGTTCCCTACCATTTCTTTAAAGCCAACTAGTCTCTATATTCAAATTATTCCTGCTTTATTTCTCTCTTGGCTGGCTATAACAAGTCATATTTTGAGAAGGGTAATGTGTGGGGGGATTATAGCCAAATTCTTTTCTTGTTGGGATTTTATAATTTTTCCACAAAAAAGATTATTTTGAGGAATAAATTAAGACGTTGGTGTGATATCTGCCAAAATGATAGTAGAAGAATTTTTTCCTTCCAAATAGAAAAGTGCCCTAAGGAAGCAGCAGTAGGATTTTCTTTCATATGATGAAGAGTTGATGGCCCATTAAGTTAAGTGACCAGACCAAGGACACACACTTAAAATGAAAGACAGAAAGAAAACCAAAATGATCACCATAAATGAAGCAAATACCATTGCTTGCAGCCTACATTTTCAGTTCAATGCTAAGATTCATGCTCACTTTTAGAATCTTGTTTGAAATTGACCCTCAAAAGTGCTGAGTTTAGGGGCACCTGGGTGGCTCAGTGGTTAAAGCTTCTGCTTTTGGCTCAGGTCATGATCCCAGGGTCTTGGGATTGAGCCCTGCATCGGGCTCTCTGTTCAGCGGGAAGCCTGCTTCCTCCTCTCTCTGCCTGCCTCTCTGCCTACTTGTGATCTCTGTCTATCAAATAAATAAATAATATCTTAAAAAAAAAGTGCTGAGTTTAGAAATCAAACCCTCCCCATCCACACTCTCGTTAGTCAAAGACTCTTCCCTCCCACTGTCCTTGCAAATACTATGTGCTTCCTATATTAGCAATAAACAAAAAATGAAAAAAAAACAACAAAAAAAGAAACCAACAAAACAAAATGAAACACTGTCTTCTTACCAAGATCAAGAAATGAGAGTATCATGTAAAAAAAAAAAAATGGGCAGAAGACATTCTTCTTCTCCAAAGACATACAAATGGCTAATAGACACATGAAAAAATGTTCATCTTCATTAGCCATCAGGTAAATTCAAATCAAAACCGCATTGAGATACCACCTTACACCAGTTAGAATGGCCAAAATTAACAGATAGGAAACAACATGTGTTGGAGAGGATGTGGAGAAAGAGGAACCCTCTCACACTGTTGGTGGAAATGCCAGGTGGTGCAGCCACGTTGGAAAATAGTGTGGAGATTCCTCAAAAAATTAAAAATAGAGCTACTCTATGACCCAGCAATTGCACTACTGGGTATTTACCCCAAAGATACAGATATAGTGAAAAGAAGGACCATCTGTACCCCAATGTTCATAGCAGCAATGGCCACAATCACCAAACTATGGAAAGAGCCAAGAGGCCCTTCAACAGATGAATGGATAAAGAAGATATAGTCCATGTATATAATGGAATATTACACAGCCATTAGAAAGAATGAATACCCAACTTTTGTATCTACATGGATGGGTTTGGAGGAGATTAT
Organism: Taxidea taxus jeffersonii; assembly: GCA_003697995.1. Taxonomy (NCBI): domain Eukaryota; kingdom Metazoa; phylum Chordata; class Mammalia; order Carnivora; family Mustelidae; genus Taxidea; species Taxidea taxus. Next base: position 217,105 of record ML103864.1, read on the forward strand.
GCTGAGTGAAATAAATGAAGCAGAGGAAGTCACTTACATATGGTTTCACTTACCTGTGGAGCATAAGGAATAACATGGAGGACATTAGGAGAAGGAAAGGAAAAGTGAATTGGGGTGAATCAGAGGGGTTGATGAAACATGAGAGACTGTGGACCCTGAGAAACAAACTGAGGGTTTTGGAGGGAGGGTGTTGGGGGATGGGCAAGCCTGGTGGTGGGTAGTAAGGAGGGCATGTTATTGCATGGAGCACTGGGTGTGGTGCATAAACACTGAGTCTTGGAACACTGAAAAAATAAAATAAAAAAAAGAAATAAGAGTATCAAAACACAGTTTGAGAATATTGTTGCTCTAATGTAAAGAATATTTCTTGGCAGATTTTTGCTTTCGGCTTCCATTAAAACTGGGAAGACTGAGTGAATTTATGTGAATTTTGTTCAGGTGGGACATGTGAATATATCAGCAGCAGAGAGAGGAAACCCCTGCATTTGGGTCACCCTCATGCTACTTGTCTGATTTTGGAAATGCCCCTGAGTGTCAGTTTCTTCCTAGTTAAAATCAAGGGAAACAAAATTATCTTTAACTCATAATGTTGGTGTTACGACAATAACCTGACATCCAGTAAGCATTCCATAACTGTTTTTGTGTTCATTCATGTTTAAGGAAATATTTCAAGAAATAATTTTTTCATCTTGATGTTTCTCTATGTAGATAGTATTCAGACAGAGCTATGTTAAATTTCAGCTCTCATAGTTATTACCTTTGTAAACTTGGAAATGTTTTCCTAATCTTTCCATGACTTAGTGCCTGAAAAAAAGGGGGGAATAATAATAATCCCTACCTTGCAAAGATTTTGTGAGGGTTCCATGTAATAATCCACGGAAAGTGCTTCCTGTGCAATCCTAGCCTTTAGCAAGTCTTTCATTTGCGATAATTACTAATGTCATTATTATTTACTGACAGCACTATATTTAGTGTTTGACTACTTTTTACATTCTTATTTTTTTAAGGCATTAGTTCTCAAAACTGTAAATGATTCCAGTCACTTTCTCTTAGAAATTATTTCTCTTGGAATCATTAGCAAAAGGCAGAACATGGTTTCTCAAGAAGTTTCATGATTAAAATCACAAATCCCTCTGATTAGTTTGAGAAAATCTTAATATATGGTTAAAAATTACCTTGCATCCAATGTCCACTGTACTTAACTTATATTATTAGGTGTTAAATGAAAATTGAATGGAGAATGGGTTGTCTAACCAATAAACAACACAGAAGTTTCTATGTTCTGTATATTATTATTCTTGACTGAGGGTATATCATTTTGGATTTCTATACTCAAAATCCTCATGACCTCTGTTTTTTTCTTCTTTAAGATGATGATGATGATGATGATGATGATGATGATAATTACTATTATTATTATCTTATAAGATAATTAATGATATTCATGATAATGAAAATGCTTATAAGCTCTAAATCTGTAACATCTAGTTGTCTATAAACTAACTGCCAAAGAAAGATACGTCCTGGAGTAGAAGCATCATAAGCAGGACAGAAAATAAGTAAAAGGGAGAGGAGAAACAAAGACATATATACAGGATATTTTATTTTACTTATTTTTAATTTTTTAAAAAGATTTTATTTATTTACTTGACAGAGACACAGGGAGAAAGGGAACACCAGCAGGGGGAGTGGGAGGGGGAGAAGCAGGCTTCCCACTGAGCAAGGAGCCCAATGCAGGGCTTGATCTCAGGACTCTGGGATCATGATCTGAGCCTAAGGCAGATGCTCAATGACTGAGCCACCTAGGTGCCCCTGTGAAGGACATTTCACATTTCAAACACAATGCTTATGTGGTGCTATGAAATATGTGCTTACTTAGTCTTCATAACAGATGCTGGGTGTTTTGATTACTAACATCTGTTCCTTAGGAAAAGCAAAATGCAGAGAAGGGAAAACCACTGAAGGTTACAAGTAGATCCACAGAGACTTGAATTCTGACTACCTTTTTCAAGATGGAAGACTGAGCACAAAAATACTTAAGTTTTTCGCTTTCCTGATGTTCCAAATGCAAATTAAAGGTACAATAGATACTATTTTTTTTTACATATTATTTGGCAAAATAAAAGCATTCTCTTAGACTGTATATGTTTAGATGGACATTTTAGTAATCTCTACTAGAATTAAAATATGTAAGCTGTTTGATCCAACAATCTTACCTTTAAGAATATCTATTTTTAAAATAATATTTATGAATATATATTCATTTATTTTATCACAACAAATTTAAGTTTGTCTGACTCAGTTGTCTCTATTTCCACTCAAACCATGCTGTTTCATTATCCTTTTCATTATCCTTTCATTATCCTTCTCCCCTGTCTCTCTCTATAATTCCAGTAGATGAACCAATTGAACTTAATAATGAACCAGTTATAATATAACTTTCTCCATTTTAAAAAAGATGTATTTATTTATTTGAGAGAGAGAGAGAGAGAGAGAGGATGTGGGGTGGAGGAACAGAGGGAGAGAGAGAGAATCTCAAGCTGACTCCACAATGAATGTGGAGCCCAGTGCAGGGATCAATCCCATAACCTTGAGGTTATGACTGGAGCTGAAACCAAGAATAACACATTTAACTGACTGAGCCACCCAGCTGTCCCATAACTTCTTCTATTTTTATAAAAAAAGAGAAACCTTACTGATTATTCAGAGATTTTGTAAATTTAATTATCCCTTCAGGTCCTTTTGTCTACCTGAGGCAATAATGTAGTTTTCTCCTAACTTAACTACACTTTTTTGAACACTTGGTCTCATGGATTCTCAATTGTGGGTTGACATTTAGAAAATAAAAATAGAGGATGCCCAATTGAATTTGAATTACAGATTAAAAATAAGCAATTTTTAGTGCACGTTCCTTGCATTATTTGTGACATACATTTTAAACATTTATTTGTTATTTGGTTGAAATTCAAATTTAACCAGATATACTGTATTTTATCTGGAAACTTTTGGGCCACCTAGGTGGCTCCCTTGGTTGAGTGTCTGCCTTCAGCTCAGGTCATGATCTCAGGTCCTGAGATCCAGCCCCACATCGGGCTCCCTGCTCAGTGGGGAGTCTGCTTCTCCCTCTCCCTCTGCCTCTGCCCCTGACTTGTGCGCTCACTCTCTGTCTCTCTCTCTCTCAAATAAATAAATAAAACCTTAAAAAGAAACCTTTCTCAAATATATCAGGGTTTGTGGTGTCAGTGGTAATAATTGCTTCATCCAAAAATATCAGCAAAAACAATCTCAGGTATGTCACTCTGATAATCCCTACCTTTTATTCAACTAAAAGGTCATCTTATTTCCCAGTTCTCTAAAGAGATCACAAACTGTAGAATACATTTTTTTTTAAGATTTTATTTATTTATTTGACAGAGAGATGCAGAGAGAGGGAACACAAGCAGGGGCAAAGGGAAAGGGAGAAGCAGGCTTCCCACTGAGCAGGGAGCTGGACTTGGGGCTTGATCCCAGGACTCTGGGATCACGACCGAGACGAAGGCAGACACCTAACAACTGAGCCACCCAGGCACCCCGAATACATTCATTTTATCCTATCCTTGAAGCCCCCCATGAGGTGGTTGGGAAGAAGTTGTCTATATTTATCTATAGAGATGGAGTGGGTGATATTATTGGGTGCTTCCCTCTTTGTTGTGTGTGTGCTTGATAGGCTGAAAGTCTGAGTCTCGCTTTGGTCTTCTGCCTTCTACATTAAAACTCTACTTTCCTGGGGCACCTGGGTGGCTCAGTGGGTTAAGCCTCTGCCTTCAGCTCCTCTCATGATCTCAGGGTCCTGGGATGGAGCCCCGCATCAGGCTCTCTGCTCAGCAGGAATCCTGCTTCCCCTTCTCTCTCTGCCTACTTGTGATCTTTCTTTCTGTCAAATAGATAAATAAATAAGGTTTTTAAAAACAAAAACAAAACAAACAAACAAACAAAAACAGCTCTACTTTCCTGGAGGAAACTCAAATCCTTGTGGAAGAAACACCCTCACACTTCATAAATAAAGGTGCATTATGAAGGTTTCTTGGTTGCAGTCAGCAACCAACTCTATCTTACATACAAGGTGATTTTATTAAAAGGTTACTGGACATTCATGGAACTGACAGATAAGACTTGGGACTGGAAAGCATACAGTGACTCTCAAAAGTACAGAACTGGGAATCAGGAAGCGCTGCAACATCTTGTAGCTAAAATATCACAGTTGGGTGCCACAACCATGCTATCTTTACCTGACCTGTGGGTGACTCTGAGCATTGTGCCTTGCATCAGGAAGTCAGGATTCAGATGCTCCCAGAAAACTGCCCACTCACCAATATTAGGTCATATTCTCCCTCTCAATGTGTACTAGGAAGAGGAGTGAAAGTTTCTGAACTTGTCAGCTTCTGAACCTCAAATTGTCATCTCCTATGTTTATACAGGGTATGCTTGAGCACTCTGGAATAGAAATCAGAGTAGGAAAATAAATGATTGGTGGCAAAAAAAGCAAAGCTCAACAGTTAGCCACTAAATATTGAAGTACATAAGTTCCCTCACTTGATTTCCAATTTTCTTATCAACCAGAAGTAACTCCCTGCAGAAAAAGGAAGCAATCACAACCTTGAGAAAATAAGCACTATATCTAGCCCCAAGAAGTCATCCTTAACATTAGAAGTCATTCTCTTTGTGAGGATTCTTCCCTATAGCTGGTTTATTCATTGCCTTAAAACACTTAACCTCCCTTCCATCTCTTCACTAAAAGCACCATATCAACAACTGGGGGCTGTAGCTCTTCAAAGCTTGTATGTGTTAACCTCAGTCTGAGCTTTTCTGAGTGACAGCTTTCTGTTTTTTTTGCTACAAATTTATAATCACAATCACCTAGATGAGGATTTTATAACTTAGAATGTGTGAGTAGGTTCTAGGAAGTCAGAAAAATCCCCATAATTTATTGCAAATTTTCAATAAGATTTTGAGTGCATATTCCTGTAGAAAGGATTCACAGTTATAAAAATGTATATTCTCCAAGGGTCTATTAAGAAAGACAGGGTTCAATGACATAAATAGAACCAGGAATATTAAATGCCTTTGCCAGTTTTGAATAACTTGTTAGCAACAGAATGAAGGCACCCAGTTCCCAATATAGTTCAAGAAATTATCTGAGTTTTGTGTCAGTTATGCATGTGTTTTTAAAGGCAAAAGACAAGGTACATCTTCTTACTAAATATGCCCTTTATTCTGGCAGTCTCAGAATGACACTCTTAGCTTGACCTCACTTTCCGTGTTCTAGTGATCCTCACAGAGAACCAACTGGCCCAGCAGATAACTGAGGCCAACCATTCCCAAACACTTATATTCCACATGGAGAGAATCTCATGTATCTCCTTTCTAACAGGTTCATAGAAGGTTGCCTGAAATGCTTCAAGGGTTTAATGACTTTTATCTTTTGAAAAACTTAAAAATTTAAAACATTACTCAAAATATATCTTGAAGCATAATTAGCAGTGACTTTAACAAGGATTCTCTAGATAACAGAACCTGAGGCAAGGATTAATATGATTTCCTAATGCCTAATAAGCATTCCCCTAATGCTTATTAGGAGAATGAGAACTCAGGGCAGTGGGGTTTAAAAGGAAAGGAAAGGAGCAGAAGAAAGATGTCAAGTAATGCCAAGTGATGTGTTAGCAAGTTGGCTACCACTTTGTGATGAGCCATGAAGAGATATAGCAGTTCCGTTAGCAGATACACTTGCTGTCACATGGGACTTCTCCAACTAGGCTGCATGCACAAACCATGGGATAGTCTATGGGAGAGAGAAAATGAAGGAATGTATTGGCTCAGATCTGTCCTATCTCCTGTTTCTCATGGATCAAAGTTGCCCCATGGGGAGTCACTGCCCCACACTGCCATCTGGCCCTCTCCAATACCAGACGTATGCTCTATGATGATGCTTTCTTTTAGGTGTAGAAGTAATAGGAAAAGACAAAATTTGGGGTGTTGGCTGAGTCTTGGCCATGCAACACAGGGCAATAGGAGACTATGGCACTTATCTGGCCAGGCTAGAAGACTCATTTAGGCAGAGAAGTGGCTGAGCAGGTCCAGAAGATGGTCAGAGCCAAGGGAATCTGAGGAGGTGCACAGGGTTTGTGTTTTATACAAGCAGAGTTTGAAGGTTTATTTCAGCCCTGAACTGCCTGTGGGGTGTTGGGAAAAGTGTATTTATTCTCTCTGGGTCTCAGATTCATCTCAGAATGATTGAAGTCTAAGTTTCAATAATTGCATACAGCAACAGTGAAACACTTCGAATTTTGGATTTATTCCCCACAATAAACAAGTTCCAGGGTGGATCTGAGGGCAATATCCATTCAGATCTCTGTAGGATTAGACATTTATCTTTAATCCTGAATATCTTCCAGCTCATTATTAATGGGATATTTTCCAATTTCGATATGTAGTAAGGCAGAAAAAAGCATTAACAAAACTAGACCAGTTGAGAACAGTATGAATACAGCTGTTTCTTTGGCTTAGAAAAAATTATGTAATAGAATATTCAGTTCATCAGAACATTCTGATTAAGTTAATTAAAATTGTTAATTTTTTGAGTAAGTACATTGCAATCATGCACTGTTAAATAGACTTTTGTTGTGTAGACAGAAATCAATCTCCCTGTGACTTGTTATCATACATCCATACTGAAGAGGACTTCAGGTATGAGATGGCTGATCTTTACAAAGGTCATTGTTCTTATCTTTTGTATACACATTTATTGCGAATGCAAACCAGGAAAGTCACTTACTGAAAGGGTCTTCTAATGTTAAATAGCTAATATCCTTCTCATGGAGGAAGTTGTTTAAAGTGAAATAAAGGTCAAAGGGAGTGTCTATTTTCTTTCTTTCTTTCTTTCTTCTTTCTTTCTTTCTTTCTTTCTTTCTTTCAAGATTTATTTATTTATTTGAGGGGGAGAGAGAGAGAGAGAGAGAGAGCAAGCACGTGAGCAGGGAGAGGGGCAAAGAGAGAGGAAGAAAGAGTTTCAAGCAGATTCCCCACTGAGCCCCAATATGGGGCTGGATCCAGTGACCTCAAGATCACGACCTGGGTCAAAACCAAGAGTCAGACACCTAAGCAACTCTGTCACCCAGCCACCCCAGGCCACCCTAGGAGTGCCTGTTTTCAAGAGAGCCTTGTACATAACTGATTTCTCATGAACTTGGGGATCACAGCCTGTGGAACTGTGTCACTTCTGTTATTTTATTTTCCCTTTAATTGGGCTTCATCTGTTGCTATATACCTGTCAGGTCTCAATTGTTGTCCTATAATTCTTGGATACTGATTAAATGGCAACCAATTCATCATTATTTCAGAAGCAATTTAAAGCCTTACAAGTTGGATTTTTGTTCACATAGACCTGGGGGATGGGAATTGTTTATGATGAAGGGCTTCCCTCAGAGAAGCAGTACAATGCTATGGTAAAGGGCATAGGCTCTGGAGTCAGAGGAATTCCAGTTCATTCATTCACTCATTTATTCACCAAGTATTTATTGAGTTGCTACTATATTATAGGCACTGTTCTAGATACTGGTATGTAACAGAAGAAAAAGACAAAAAAATGCCTTATATATTTACCATTTCAATAGAGAAGTTAGCAAAAAACAAGATAAATGAATAAATTGTACAGTGTATTAATTGTGTTAAGTGCTAAGGAGAAAAAAAAGTAAAAGGTAGGTTAAAATTTTAGGGAAGCTTGGGGACATCTCACTGAGAAGTATTTGATAGGAGGGGACACATATTTTATGTTGCATAAAGTTTACATAGTATTTCTGTGAATTTTACAATTATGTATCTCCATGGGAACTCTTTATTGGGGCCTCCACCGACTTTTGTGGGGAGCCTTGTGAAAGAGAGGGATCCTAAGCTTTATTGACTTCATGGTAAATGCCTTCCTGTATCTGACACTTATGGCCTGGATTATTTTGGTCAAGTAACTTAATCTATGAAGTTTTCCCAACTGTGAAACAGAGATAATAGAAGTATTGGTCTACTTTGTTGGAGTGTTATAAGGCTCAGACAAGATAATGCACAGAAAACATTTATTACTGTGTTAAGCACATGATCAATGCCAAATTCCTAAAATCTTAAACATATTATTATGTGTTCTCTTAGTTTTGCTCACTTGCTTATTTTATTTACGTGTCAAGGTTATTTGAATTACCCATCTTTTTTTTTTTTTTTAAAGCAATATGTTGGTTGGATTAAAACATCCTGGTTCAGCTGAGCTTTTTATCATGCTCAAGGCTTGAAAGGAGGCATGAAATGACATGAATTGGACACTTTCCTTCCCTAAGTATTTTATATGTATTTATTTATTTAAACTCCTAACAAGCTATGAGCATGTTAGGTATAGATCATAAGCTTGTCTTTTATGTAGAGACATAGAAGAAGCTCAGATAAATTATTCAAAGTCACTCAGTTTATAGGGACAAACTGGGATGCAGTCAGAGATACATGTACTTAAAACTTTGTTCTTCCATGAAGTCTGAATGAATAAAGATCTTCTGCAGAAATGAATTATTCATAAAGTGTAGGTAGCATTCTTATCACTCAGTCTTGACCTTAAGGAAATTAATTACCAACACAAGGCATGATATTTACATATTTGTATCTGGCCCATTAAGGACTCAGGAGCAGAGGAATTGCCAAAGATAAGAAAGGAACTGAATTTGATTTTCAGCCTGAATTATTGTTAGTCGGTTTAAAAAGTGCAAACAAGCTAAGAGCACTTGCTGAGGAACACTTAGGAAAGAAAGCCACATAATGTCACCCAGGGACTCTTTGCTAAATCACTGTGCTGTCCTTCAGTCTATTCATCTGGCAGATTCCCCCAAAGGCAGTTGCCTGCAGCCCTGGTGACAATACTCTACTTACAAGATCAGCCTGTCCATTGCAAAAAGCCCTCCTAAAGCAACTGGTCCAATTCTCTTAATTCCCACTGGGGATCCATGATCCATCTGTTCTTTAATCACTAATGCCAAGCTTATCCTGTGGGAGCCACTAGAGTGGACAGTGACCTTATTGGATATACCTGGTCTTGATCTTACTAATGTGGTGATTAGGCTTGACGTGGAAAGTTGCTCTACTGAAGTTGAGCTGGAGAACACAGGTACAAAATAAACATTTCTGACATGGACAATATGACCACATACTTGCCTGGCAAAAATGTCAGCTCATTTGAGGGCCAAAGTTTAAGAGAGAATTTGGCTGAGTTTTGGGGGAGGTACAGAGTGGTGGCTGGCAATTACTGAGATTTTTTTTTTTAAACTAAATACAAAGATTTTGTTCAAAAAGATTTTGAAAAAAATGTTAGCTTTTTAAAACTCAACTCTTCCCATAATTTGCCTTGATGACCTCTTACCACTCAGCCAACCCCAGTTAATCTAGAACCTGATATTAATGAACTAAAACAAACTCAACAGTGTGAGCTAAAATTATTGGAAAGACAATGAACTCTATCAACAAATGTCCATGTACTTTGGTAGATGGAAGAGGTCATTTATAAAAACTATTTTTAAATAAAGAGACAAATTAGAGCTATTCAATATATTGCCACCAGGAAAAAAGTGAAAATTGGATTTCCCTAGTCAAAAGAGGGAGAACAAAGACCTTTATCTTAAAGGTAAACTAGGCTTTATAAAATAGATCGACATATATCAAGACTGTCATGGTTTCTCATCATATTAAAACATAATGAATAATTTATGTTAATAATCATTGTGAGTCATTAGTAAGAACTTTGAATATAGGTTCAAGTTTATGAGGATGACAAAATGATATATTGTATTGTAAAAATATTTCAGTAAAAACAAAAACAAAAACAAGGAATGCCTTTGCTCCATTAGTAAACATGCTGTGGCCACCCAGAGAATCCATTCCCCCCACAGAAAGTGTGGATTCACCTGTAATGAGCATAAACTGTGGAGTCAGCATGTAGGGGCATGAATCCCAGCTCGCAGAGCTATAGATATTAAGCAATGGTGGACATTATTGTTGTTTTTACTACCTTTGAGTGACTTATACATTTATAAGGAATAAATAGGAATTGCCCACTTATAAGGGTGGAGGTTAGAGGAATTTACCTAGGAAAAGAGATAATCACACTAAATAAAAGAAGGGCAAAAAATGTGTGCTTTGGTTTGATCAGTTATAAAATGGGAACAAAAATGTCCTTGTTGCAATGATCAAACAGGTGGTATGGTGAAGGCATGGCTTGGTAATTCCATTCTTCTCCCCATTTCCTCTACTGCTCTGACTATTGGGATTATTTTGTCCAAATCCTGACTCTTAGGGAGATGATGGCAGTGCTCTCGCCCTTTTCAGTCTAGTGGTCACAGGATGGCATACTCTGACCTGTTTTCATGATTCTACTGGAACAGCTTTTTTGATTATCTTTTTCAGGGGGGCAGGCAAAGGGTTTGCTTTGTTCATTTTTTTTCATGCAATATCCCACCACCTGTGTTGATCCACAGCTATCAGCTAACCAATCCTAGGTTGTACTCCTTTGCCCTGATAGGTCTTTTGGGTAAAGGACATGATTAGAACATTAGTGACAGATATATAAGTATTTGAGTTGAGGGAAATTAGCCTGCCATTCACCATTTAAAGAGAAACTGACCGGCAGTAGAGCACAGTGGTTGAGAGCTTGGGATACAGGCCAGTTAACTAAAATTTAATTCAGAAAATGATCAATTTATAAAATGACCAATTAACCAAATTAGAGATGTTCTCCACTGTTTGATTTCACTGGGGTTTTGTTGCTGCCAGGGCTTCTTTCAGACTAGCATATCCGTCTTTTCCAATTTCTATAATTTTATTTGGGAATGGATGAACTAACACTTAAAGGCTGTCCACTCTCTTGCGGATTTACACCCAGCCCAAAAACTGTGTCTCTGAACTAGTCCTAAACACATTCCTCCTTTGTTTGAGCTTTTGGTCAATTCATCATACCTGGAGCTAGTATTTGCCAAACTGGCTTCCAGTGAATTAGGTTTTAATGAATTGATGAAGATCCAAGATGTGAATTTGACATCGGCTTATGGGTTCTGTTCTTTTTTGCCCACTTGCAGCTTGGTAACCTTGGCAAATAAACATTCCTGACCTTCAATCTTCACATCCATAAAATAGAAATGGTGAAAGTATCTTTACATAAGGTTGTGTGGGTCAATGATGTAATACACACAATAGGTTGAACATAGTGAAATACATAGTAAGGGCTAAAACACTGTAAATTATTATCTTGTAAATTTTAGATCACCATGCTCTGCTCTTTGTTCTTACTATTGGGAACAAAGGAGGGCATGGATTAGGCTCGGTTTTGTGTGTGTGTGTGTGTGTGTGTGTATGTGTGTGCACGCTTGTTATGAGCAAGATACTGTGTTAAGAGTTACAAGTATGTTACCTCACTTGGTTTTTATAGAAATACTTAGCATAATATACCAACAAAAATGAGGAAGTTCAGTCTAGGTCTACAAAATTGGTCAACCATTCAGATAATTCATGGAGGAGCTGGGATTAGAACTCATGATTATCTAACTCCAAAGTTCCATTAATACAGCATGTTCTGACTACTATATATCATCTCTTATTTGTTTATTTGTTTTTAGTCAGTGAACCTGCCCCCTGCATCCTATCAATCATCTTTGATTTTTAAGACACTGATGCCAGTTCCCTGGGTGGCTCAGTGGGCTAAGTGTCTGCTTTCAGCTCAGGTAATGATCTGGGGGAGGGGTATCCTGGAATGGAGACCCAAGAGGTGTCCTGGGATCAAGCCCTGCAAGTATTGGGCTCCCTGCTCAGTAGGGGGTCTGCTGCTTCTCCCTCTGCCCCTCTCCCTGCTCGTGTGTGCTCTCTCTCTTTCTCTCAAATAAATAAATAAATAAATAATCTTTAAAAAATAAAATAAAACAGATTAAACACTGATGCCTATTAACCACATCATGATTTCTTTAATCATTAAGTTTAACAAGTGATATTACTATTTAATGCTCTTACTATTTCCTTCTTTACAATTTCTGGAAATGTGTTATTAATATGATAGTGCTGAGGTTAAGGAAATACTGGGAAAAAAGCATCACTCATAGATTTATATGTGCATGTTAAAAGAAGGTGCCTCAGTGGGGGATATGGGGACATACTATTATAACAGAGACAACCCGAAAGATGATGATGTTGGTATCACCTCATGTTTGTAGGGGGTTGTCATTGATATTTTGTGGGGCCATTTCACATACATTTATCTAATTAAATCCTTTGAGGATGAAAGAGAATTATTAGCTGCATTCTAGAGATGAGAAAACTACATCTCCAAAAGGTTAAGTGATTTAACCAAGGTCATATATTCATTTAGTACATTATAGAGCTGAGAACAGAGCTTAGATCTTCCCAGGGCAATTTTGTAACACTGGAAATAAATGAGATTAAGTGCTAAGGAGAAAGACTGCTATTATAGGTGTCTCCCAATATCAATTCTCCCCTTTTCTCTTAAAGAAAGAACTTCATTGCCAAAGCACATGACCTTCTAGAATACTGAAAACATTGTCTTGTCTCTCCTCAGCTGTGATCAGTTAGCTTCTGAGAGGCTTCCTTATAATGTAGCTTATCCTCACCCTTTGTTCCTCAACTTCCTGTCCTCTTCTATCCTTCCTGAAACAGGAATGTGATGACTATAATATTTCTATCTTGGGTCATGCCCTTGAAGATCACATACTAGGGATAAAAAAGCCTGAAAACATCCTGAGTTCCAGACAGTTGGTGAGACTCCACCCAGACTCAGACTTCCCACTTCTAAATTTCTCTATGAGAAAACACAAAAGCAAAAAAACATCTTCCTTCACATTTTCACTGCCATTACATTGGAGACTCAAATGTAAATAAACCCTATCCTAGGCACTTTAGCATCTATTAGAGGTTTTTGTCCCTGAGGTAACAAAATACAAAGCTGAAGACCAGAATGACTGGCCAAATAGAATCAAGACCAGATGGTTAACTTGACTCTCTTGGTAAAGAACACATTTAGACAGTTTATCAAATTTACCAAATTTTCCTGAGAACTGTCAAACCTGTGCTTGTTGAAGGCACTGTGGTCAAATATTGTTAGAGTGGGCAGGTTTCTCACTTTGGGGAGATACTTGGAGATTCATAAAGACACACCCACATTGACCATCAGACCCTTTCTCCATAGGGTGCCCATGTTGGGTAGGAGAGCTATCTGGAAAAATTAGGAAGGTTTGGGGAAAGATATTGTTCATTGTTCATTAGTTTTTATTTCCTTCTTCCCGTGAGTTGCTTATCTCATTTAAAGAGAGCTTTCATAACAGGCATACTAGACCTGTAGGCCCTACAATAAACACTGTATTTAGCTTTAATTCCATGGTATTTCTGAAACAACTTTCTGAGCTGATTTAGTCATAGAATATGTATTCTCTGATAGGAAATGTCACATGTCACCTACTTGCACCAGTCACACAGCCATGCCGATACACAGGAAGAATTTTTCCTTGCAATTGATAGTGTGCAAAACCATATCACACATAGCATCTCACTCATTCCAAATCTTTAGTCATTAATTTTTTTTATTTTTACAAATTTTTAAATTTTAAAATAGTTTTAGATTTATAGAAAATTTTTGTAGTTCTTATATACTCCAGATGCAGTTTCCCTATCATTATCACCATAACTGAGAATACATACTGAACTTTATCATAATTAACAAACCACTATTGACTTTTATTAACTAAAGTCTGTACTGTATTCAAACTTTCCTAGTTTTTACTTAGGATGTCCTTTAACTGTTATCTGTCCTTTATCTGTTACAGAATCCCATCCATGACACCACATTATATTTAGTTATTGAGTCCTTTAAGGATTCTCTTGGCTGTGACAATTTCTCAGACTATCTTTGTTGCTGATATCTTTAACAGTTTTGAGAGGTATGGCTAGGTGTTTCATAGAATGTTCCTCGATTGGGATTTGTCTGATTTTTTTTTTCATGATTAGGCTGGGATGATAGGTTTTGGGTAAAAAGACCATACATAGCAAGATGCCGTTCTCTTTACATCATGTCAAGGGAATAGGATTTATCATTGATGATAATCACCTTATCACCTGGCTAAGCTAGCCCTTGCCACGTTTCTCCATTATAAAGTTACTCAGACACAAATTTTTAATCATTAGTTTTATAAATTCCTCAAATAAACCGAGGTACATTTATATAAATATGTGCAGTACAATAGGATAAAAGTAGGCAGGGCAAGTAGGTGGAATGAGAAAATGAGGACAAGGAAGTAAGAAGAAGCAGAGGCAAAGTAGTGTACAGAAATGCCCACCAGAACATGTTGTACCATCACTAGAGATAGATTGCAAATTAGTTCTAAGCTTCTTTGGAGCCAAAGCACAGAAATGGAAATATGCTGTGTTAGGAGACTTGTTTTTGTTCATAAGTTTTGTCCTTGTGCTTGTCTGCCAAAATTTCTTTTATTGGTCCTCTCAGAAGGATAATAGAATATAGTGGTCCACATTTTAACATATTTCTGTCATTCATCTATCTATCTATCTATCTATCTATCATCTATCTATCCATCCATCCATCCATCTATTATTTATTTAACTACCTAAGTTCTTTTCTATAATTTAAAGGTGTAATAACTAAGCAGCATTCAATATACAAGTTGAGTCCACTCCTGTAGCTCTTTAAATCTGGCTTATCAAATGTGAAAATTTATAATGATTTTATTAAGTAGACTGCTTGTATTTCAGATAATGCACATCAATACCATTCTTTATAATAAGTTTTTGATAATCACTGAGGGTCCAGAAGTTGAGGTTACATTTTATAGCAAAACAAAAACAAAAATCTAAAGTGAAGATATTTCTATGGTGCTATGGAATTCTCAAAAGGAAGGCATACCTTATATACTGTCGTATGAAAAATAGTGACCCTCACTAAAACTCCTGGCCATGGGAGTATTTTATAGATGGGGATACAATCTTAGAAGGGTGCATTGATGTACCCAATGTTTGGTAGTCAATAAAAGGCAAGGTTAGGACTCAAAAATTGATTGTCTTCAGAATTCTCATTGGGTGATATTTGTATACCAGATCAGGTCAGCAGATATCCTGCTAATTATTTAAGTGGTGAATATCTCCCCCAGAACAACTATATTTCTTCATTTTAGGTTGCTTTCTAAAGGTAATCTGGCTTCTGAGCCCATATTTTGAGTCAGGTAGATACAATTTGAATCTGTGACCCTCATTATTGACCATTCCCCCATGGTACATAGGATAGTGGTTGGCCAGAATGAGTACTCAGGACATTTACATTTTATCATTGTCATTATTATTGCTGTTTATATTGCAGGTGCTCAAAACAGGTGTTGACTGACTATATTAGTAGATGAATAATAAATGAACTAATGAGTGAATGAATGAATTCAAACTTTAACTTTCCTCAACTCTGTGATATTCAGGCAAGCGAGGTTAATAGTACCTAATGATCCATTTGTGTGGAAGACTGTATGAGATCAGACAGAAGGCATATGATGCCTCAGTTAATATGTAATAGGGCTTGTAAGGACAAGAACAAACGAGCCTGCTCATCACATAAGCTTCAGGTATTTGAGACACTATTTCTTTATCTCTATGATTTAATCCAT
This sequence comes from Taxidea taxus jeffersonii, assembly GCA_003697995.1. NCBI lineage: Eukaryota > Metazoa > Chordata > Mammalia > Carnivora > Mustelidae > Taxidea > Taxidea taxus. The sequence continues at coordinate 232,821 of ML103864.1, forward strand.
CAGCTTTTAAAACATATATTTGGAAGGGCTAGAAAAGGGAACTGTAAGGGGCATTCTGATTTCAGAATTATTAAAACATGGAAAAAACCATGCTGGTTCAACACAAACAATTATGGCATTTTTATTTATGAATTATTAAGTTGAAAATTTAAGGCTTACATGAGCTTAGATGCTACAAAGCAATTTTCTCAGGGACAAATTATCCTTGAACAAACAGACCTTGAGGTTTTATCTCTGAGGTGAAAAACTTAATTTCAGCTCTCCAGAGAAGTAGCAGTGCCCTTAAGACCTTGCACAGTCGTCAGCCCATCCCTGCCTACAGCATTCAGCACAAGAGCCACAGACTTGGAGAGCCTCTGAAGCTTCTTATGACAATCAATCCCAAGGGCATACATGTACAACATGCTCTATTTGTGCTAAGCATATGCAAAAGTCAGTGCCAAGTCTGCAGTTTGCTTAATGATGGAATAAAGACCACTTAAATTAATGGACATTTGAAATCCATCCTTCCAATACAATTATTGGAGCAAGAGATGTTAATTATTCCCATTACTTTGCTCCAAACCTCCCAACAGGCTGCTCCTTTGACTCCTGAACGCAACTATCTGCTTTGTTCCTAAGTGAACTTAATTCATCAGGTGGGTCTGTTTCCAAGCTCTTGGCGCCTCACATACAACACTTCAATTAAATTGAGAAGAGTAATTACTTAAAGTGACAAACAGAAGAATGCTAATTAACTAAAAAGTTCATTTCGGGGCACTTAAACTGGAGTAGTACAAAGTAAAGAGGTCATGATTAAATGTATTTGCTTGACTTGCTTTTGTAAAATACTGTTCTTCATTATAATAATGCCAAAAGAGCAAAAGTGTGTTGCATTAACAAAGAATTAATGACTCTTGGTTACTGAGGAGATCTGACTTCTGTGTTTTTTATTCACAAAGTATATAAGATTCATGATAAAGAATAAAGTTAATAATCTCAGATTTTCATCTTGTTATAAATATTTCAAGTACATCTTAATGTTACTAATATTCAGACTTGAAAATCAAGCTAAGTATATTGAAAAATACCCTAAAATCCAAATGATTAAAACTCAATTATATAATTATTTAGAAAATTTTCCTTAAGGTTTTATATATATATAAAATTTCATTAAAGTATATATAATTTCATTTTATATTAATTTCATTAATATCATTTTATATTTTCCTTAAGGTTTTATATATATATAATTTCATTAAAGCATGTATAATTTCATTTTATATATACATATATAAAATATAGAAATAGAAAATATATATTTTCATTAACTTACATGTATTTTCATAAGGTTATATATATTTGCTATGAATGTACAACCTTATGAATAAAGCTGCTATAAACATCTGTATGCATGTTTTTGTGTGGATATAAATTTTTACATTCTTTGAATAAATACTAAGTAGCACAACTGCAGGGTGGTTTTTGGTAAGAGTATGTTTAGCTTAATGAGAAACCAGCATACTGCCTGCCAAAGTGACTGCATTTTGCATTTCCATCAGCAACTATGATAGTTCCTGTTGCTCCACATACCTGCAGACATTTGATGTTGTCTGCATTCTAGATTTTGGCCATTCTAATAGATGTGTAGTAGTATCTCATTGTTTTAATTTGAATTTACCTGATGACACATGATATGGAACATTTTTTCATATGCTTATTTGCTGTCTGTATATCCTCTTTAGGGAAGTGTCTATTAAGGTCTCTGGTCCATTTTTAAATTATGTTTGTTTTCTTATTCTTAAGTTTTAAGTGGTTCTTTTATATATTGTGTAATAGTTTTTTTATCAGATATGTCCTTTGCAAATATCTTCTCTCAGTCTATGATTATATATATATATATATATATATATATATATATATATATGCACATGCACACATACACACACATATATATTTAATTTGTACAGTTTAACAATTATTTCTGTCATGGATTGTGCCTTTGGGATTGTATCTAAAAGTCATCACCATACCCAAGGTCATGAGTTTTCTCCCACTTTATTTTCTAGGATTTTTATAGTTTTGCATTTTACATTTATGTCTATGGTCTATTGAGTTAAATTTTGTGAAAAGTATAACGTCTATGATTAGATTAATTTTCTTTACATTAGGATGTTCAGTTGTTCTGGCACTTGTGGAAAAGATTTTCATTGCTTATTGCATTGGCTTTGCTCCTTTGTCAAAGATCAGTTGACTATATTTCTGTGGATCTATTTCTGGGATCTCCATTCTATTCCATTGATTTATTTGTCTATCTTTTTGCCAGCACCACACTGTCTTGATTATTGCAATTCAGTGTAAGTCATGAAATCAAATAGTGCCAGTCCACCAACATTGTCCTCCTTATTATTTTGGTTGTTCTCCAATATTATTTTGGTTAATCTGCTCTTTTGCATCTTCATATAAATATTAGAATATTTAGAATAATTTTTAGAATTTTAGAATCATTTTATTGATAGTCACAAAATAACTTTCAGGGATTTTGATTGGGATTGCACTGAATCTATAGATCAAATTTGGAAGAATTGCAATCTTGAAAATATTGAATCTTCTTATCCATGAACATGGAATATCTCTCCCCCTTTTTTTTTTTTAAGATTTTATTTATTTATTTGACAGAGAGAGACACAGCAAAAGAGGGAATACAGCAGGGGGAGTGGGAGAGGGAGAAGTAGGCTTCCTGCCTAGCAGGAAGCCCAATAAGGGGCTTGAACCCAGGGACCCTGGGATCAGGGCCCAAATCAAAGGCAGACACGTAACAACTGAGGCACCCAGGTGCCCCAGTACATCTCCACTTATTTAGTTCTTCTTTAGTTTTTTCATCAGAGTTGTAATTTTCTTCATATATTTTGTTGTATTTAGTTTGTTAGACTTATACCTAAGTTTTTCATCTTTTTTGGTGCTAATATAAATGATTTTGTGTTTTTAATTCCAAATTTCATTGGTTTGTTGCTGATATAATTAGAAGGTGATTGACTTTTGTATATTAACCTTGTACCCTGAAACCTTACTATAATTGCTTATTAGTACTAGGAGGGTTTTTTTTTGTTGTTGTTGTTGTTGCTGTTGTTGTTGATTCTTTTCAATTTTCTATGGTGATAATCAGGTCATTTGTGAAGAAAGACAATTTTATTTCTTCCTTTCCAATCTGTATATCTTTTATTTCCTTCCCCTGTTTTATTGCATTAGCTAGAATTTCCAAGGTGATGATGAAAACGAGAGGTGAGAGGTGACATACTTGGCCATACCTGATCTAAATGAGAAAGCTTTGAGGTTTTCTCCATTAAGTATGATGTTAGCTGTAGGATTATTTGCTAGGTATTTGTTATCAGAGTGAGGAAAGTCTTATCCATTATTTTTTTTTTAAACATACTTTTTATTTATTTATTTTTTTAAAAAGATTTTATTTATTTATTTGTTAGAGAGAGAGAGAGAGAGAGAGAGAGCGAGCACAGGCAGACAGAGAGGCAGGCAGAGGCAGAGGGAGAAGCAGGCTCCCTGCCAAGCAAGGAACCCGATGTGGGACTCGATCCCAGGATGCTGGGATCATGACCTGAGCCGAAGGCAGCTGCTTTACCAACTGAGCCACCCAGGCATCCCAGTCTTATCCATTATTAATTCACAGAGAGTTTTTGTAATAAATGGGTATCAAATCTTTTTTCTGTATTTATTGATACGATCATGTGATTTTTCTTTTTTATCCTGCAGATGGAATGGATTACATTAATTGATTTTTTAATGTTGAACTGGCCTCATATACCTGATAAATCACACTTGGTCATGCATATAACTCCTTTTTTTTTTTTAAGATTTTTTTTACTTATCTATTTGAGAGGGAGAGAGGGAGAGGGGTAGCACGAGTGGGTGAGGGGTAAATGGAGGAGATTCCCCATTGAGCAGGGAACCAGATTCAGGGCTCAATCCCAGCACCCTGAGATCATGATCTGTGCCAAAGTCAGATGCTCAACCTAGTGAGTCACCCAGGCACCCCTTTAACTTTTTTTATTTAAATTCAATTAGCTAACATATAGCCAACATCATTAGTTTCAGATGTAGAGTTCAGTAGTTCGTAATTATTTTTATACATTGTTGGTGTCCATTTGCTAATGTTTTGACGAGGGTTTTTGCATTTATATTCATGTGACATATTGGTGTGTGTTTTTTTTTTTTTCTTGTAACGTCTTTATCTGGTTTTGTGGTTAAGGCAATGCTGATCTCATAGAAGGAGTTATGATGCATTCTCGTTGTTTCTACTTTTTAAAACAGATTGAAGAAAATTGGTGTAATTCCTTAAATGTTTGGTATAATTCACTAGTGAATTTACCTAGGCCTGGCACTTTTTGTTTGGGGAGATTATTAATTATTAATTTAATTTCATAAATAGATATAGACCTATTCATATCCTCTATTTCTTTTTGTGGGAGTTTCAAAAACTTGTGTCCTTCAAAGAATTGGTCCGTTTCACCTAGCTTTTAAGTTCATGGGTATATATTTGTTTATAGTATTTTTAAATTATCTCTTCAATGTAGAATATAGAATCTGTGTGATCTTCCCTGTTTCATTTTGGATATTAGTAATATGCTTTCTCTCTCTTGTTTTCTAAGTTAGCTTGCCTAGTGGCTTATCAATTGTATTGATCTTTAAAAAAACACAGCTTCTGGTTTTGTTTTTTTCTAATGAATTCCTGTTTTAAATTTCATTGATTTCTGTTCTAATTCTTGTTATTACTCTCCTTCTTCTTCCTTTGGATTTAATTTACTATTCTTTTTCTAGTTTCCTAAAGTGAAAACTTTTATTATTAATTTTAGATCTTTCTTCTTTTCTAATGTTTCAATGTTATAATTTTCCCTTGAAGTACTACTTTTGTTACACCCCACAAATTTTAGTAAGTTTTGTTTTCATTTTCATTACTTCAAAGTATTTTTAAAATTTCTAGAGATCTGTTCTTTTTCTCATGTGTTATTTAGAAATGTGTTATTTAATCTCCATGTATTTAGAGATTTTTCCATTTTTATTTCTGTTACTGATTTCTATATTCATTCTATTGTAATGTATACTTTACTTTTAATTTATCATTTCTCACTATTCTGTTCTCCTGTCCACTTACTGATTTTCTCCACCTTATGCATTTGGTTTTGTTACTTTTTCCTAAAAATCAAACAATTGTGCACAAACATTTCCATATAAAACAAGACCCTCTTCTTAGCTTTGTACCCTTCCCTCGCTATCACATGCTATCCTTTTCTCTCCCTTCATAATCAAATGTTTGCCTGACAGATTACACTTTATGTCTGCATTTACTCAATCCTGATCTGTCTGCTATGCTTTGTAATCATGACTGTGGCTGTACCACTTCATTAAAATCTCACAAAGTCCAGTAGTTATTCTCTAAATGACAAATTCAATAAAAAATACTTAGTATTCATCTTATATGGCCTTTACACAAACTTTGATTTTGTTTACTATTCTTCAGATCTCTCTCCTTTGGTTTCTATAATGCTATTCTTTTCTAGTTCACTTTTACCTCTTGACACTTCTTGGTTTCCTTCTTCTGATGGTCTCCTGCCACACTTTAAATGGTGGTATTACCCAAGGTTTTATCTTGGGCTTTCTCCTCTCAAGATCTTACCTAGTATCTCTGGGTGATCTTGCCCTTTCCTCTAATTTTACAGCTATTTTTATTTTGAAAATAATAATTTATATAGCTGTAGGCTAAAACTGTTTCTGTATTTCGGACCTTTACTCCTCTCTGTCTTCTACATACCATCTTTTCTCTGTGCTTATTTAAAAAAATCTTTAAGAAAAGCACATATTCCCCTCCCCACACCCATGTTTCTTGAATCTTGTATCTGCTATGGGCTTATGACCCAGCCTGGATATCTGACATATTTCTTTTTTTTTTTTTCAGACAAATGTAGACAATATTTTTCTAATCATGAGTTACAAAAATTAACAAAAGTACTAATTCTAACCACCTTCCATGTAAATAAAGGAACACAAAATAATTCTTTACAAAAAATTACCACTGCTTAGACCAGAGTTAGGGAGTGACATCTCAGTAATTCAACCAACTGTATGGGTTTAACAAACTTCTCTCATGCTTGCATAGAGCATCTTCATATTGAAAGTATAGCTTGCAGAAAGGATCAGAAGCTGTGGCCTTGCTGGTCAAATAATGTGAATATTGTTCTGCTTTGATGATTCCAAAAGAAAAAAAAATAGTCATTTTTTTCCTAGTTTTTATAGAATTTGGAGATCTTACCCAAAGTGATAGTGTCCATTTGGACATGGGTTAGGATGGGTGTGTTATGACTGATTCTCCAGTGGTTAGTGAATGGAAGAAGCTTGTTTTAAGCTAAGGAGTAGACTTTAGATGATCCCAGGAAGTATTTAAAAATCTAAGACTTATTACTGGAAATGAGAAAAGTGAGAAAGATTTATAACACAGGCACACTCACAAAAGAGCGAGGCATGTCAATCAATCATGACCCCCAATTTTCTGGGATCATAGAGCTATGGCAGTATTGGGATACCAGATTGCACGTTAGTCAGGAGTCAGTGGAAAGAAACCACCTATTCTGGTTCTAAATTTTTCCAACTGACAGTTTCTCATAATGAGAGGCTTACTATGAGATGAAATCAATGGGTGTCTGCAAATCAGAACAAAAGATGCATGTGCAGGGTCTGAGACTGTCCTCATTTACTGTCATTACATTTCTCACATTCAATACAGATGGATTTAACAGATTATCTTCCACTTCAATCTCCTTTTGCAAATGGATTTCCTTCTTGGAAATCCATTCTGTATCACCACTGGGTACCCATGCTGGAAGGCTAGAATTCAAACCCAACATCTTTCTTTCCTGTAGGTCCACATGCTGAGTCTCACTTCTAAATATCTCTTGAATTCATACTTTTTTCTTTATTCTCACTACTTGAGTTATGGTTCTCATCATAGCTCTCTAGTGGACTATCTTCCTTCAGTCTACTCCTTGGATAGATATGACTGGCTCTAAGAGCCGCCAGAATCATGATTTAAATATTTAAGTACTATTATGGAGCTTCTGCTTTATTTAAAAGACTTTTATGGCCAAAAAATGAAACAAAACAAGGCAAACAATAAAACACTTGCCTGGACAACTTCAAATACTCTTCCATCTTAGGGTTTAAAAATTCACAACCATATTGGGAACAAGGAAAAGAATAGCATAGTGATAGGGTAATCATGAATACCCTATAATATCTAGCTTCATTCTGTACAGTCACATATATTTCTTCTCTTTTGGTTTTCCATGCTTATCCGGAAACCTTGTGGAATATTAGAATTTAATGCTATCATCATCAGGTCATCAAACAAGAATCTATAATTCTTATGTGGGAGGCACCATGCTGGACCCTTTTGTGTATACATGCGTCTACCTAAAATGGTCCTGGTCTCAGAGCTGTATTCTGGTAGAAGCTGAGTCATCTCCATCCCTTATTTGTAATAATAACAATGTTCTTGTGATATTTCAAGGAGGTATCATAGAGCCATGCATTAACAGTACCTTCCCTGTTTTTAGAATATATCCATAATGCATTCCTCCTACAAGAGTGGGTGGCTTTGAATTGCTTATTATATAACTGAAGGGATTATGCAAGTTTTCTTTGTTAAATGGACTATTTTTAAAACACACACACATATACAAGTCAAATACTTTTTAAATCCCTTGCTTGGTATCTAAGTACCTATGAACATTTAAATAATATACTAGAAAAAAATCTCATATCTAGTATATAATGTATCCAAAATTGTACAATTAGTTAATAAATACTGAACTTAGATCTTTGGGAGTAACTATCTTTTTCTAGATCTCTAAATGTGTTTTCTGTGAAGGGAGTACATACCTTGAAGCCTAGCATTCTATGAACCAATAAAGCTGAAAAAATATTAGTTGCAATAAAAGATATTCATTTCTACACAGACAATCACAGAATGTGTGCATGGACACACATTGTGTATGTATGTGTATATATATATATATATATATATATATATATGTGTGTGTGTGTGTGTGTATAAAGGTATATATACCATCTTTGAGAAAAATCTTGTATCTTAAAATATATGTTTTCATTTGCTCTGAATGGAGAAAATTTGTTAGTGAGCATCTTCTGTAAGAGAATCATGGCTGTATTTTCTGGTTTGTAAAAAATACCACTTCTATGCTTTCATATAGGCCAGCTAATAGCATGGTAGTTATTATGTCTGTTATGTATTTAAAATATTTTAAGATGCAAAGTGTGATAAAATGTCTGTGCTAGTTTTAATCTACACTCTAAGGTTACTCAGCTGTCGTTATGCAGCATTCATATCCCATGAAAGGGCCTCTCCTTTTTATCAGAATGGATGTACTCAGAAGCAGCTATTCTGATGGAGCTTCTTGGAATTACTTTACTCAGTTTATCATGAGAGGCTTTAATAATCAGTACAGTGAGTGTTGAGAGAGGCCACATAATGAAATTAGCGGTATTAAAAATATGTTGATGGTCAAAAATATCTTAGAGAAAATCCTGCTTTGCATGAACAGGGAGGGCATAAAATCTAGCAGAACTTTTACCCTTGGTCCTTGAAAATGGCCCTCTGGCCTTGATCCTTGACTAGTCCTGTGTCTTACCAAAGGCATGGAGGGCTCTTTGTTACCTTACTCTGAAAGCAATTTAGCTTAATCTTATATTGTGACTCTTAGTCATTTTGGCAACTGTAAAGAGAAAAGAGACCTAGGATTCCACTGAGTCTGCAAAAGAAATAGGTGTAGGTTATGCGGAGCAGTAACTACCCTGTAACTATCAACATCTACTAAGGACTACCAGATGGTGCCTGATAGATGAGTGTGGTCAAATTGGTTTGAGTAGCTCTTTTCAGTGACACGTACATGGCATTCTTTCAACAGCATGCTTGGCTCAATTAGTATTTATTAAATACTTAATTAAACTGAATAATAGTTCAAACTAAGTTAAAATCAGTTATGCAAAAATATACATAGACTTCAACAATTGAAATGGAATCATCATAGTTCATTTTCAGTTCAGAAAATGTCAGAGATATTTTCTTTATGCCTTTTGGTATGATCAGGTGGAAATCGTACTTCACAGGACATTTAAGAAGTTGACCCTTAAAAGGAGTCATGTGAAACAGTGAAGAGAAAGAAAATTGGATTTTGAGTGAGGGCACCTAAATTCTTACGCAGTTTGTATCTCTGAAAAGCTGGGTGACAATGAGAATGTTATTGGAACTGTGCTTTCTTCTAATTTATTTTTCTGTAAGTGAAAGAGTAAAACTAGTCTTGCCAATTAACTCATTCATATTTTTCTCATTCATTAATTTCATCTTTGATTTGATAATTCATAATAATTTTAACAACAGTAAACACAATTCACCAGGCATTTGTTTTAAATGCCTTATATTTCTTAACATATTTAACCATTAAAACAATTTTATGAAGCACATACTTTTATTATTCCAAGAGGACACTGAGGCATAGAGACAGCAAGTGGATTTTCCAAGGATTGTGACCTGACCCAAGCCAGTTTAGACATGAACATCTCTTAGACTGTTCTTGGTAAATAATAGTAGGGCCAACAAGTTTGGGGTACTAAAAATGACTTACTTTCTAAAGCCTCTGTGGCACTTTGTAATGAAAGCAAGCCATTACAGGCTGAGTTCTGTTCCTCAGCACTCCTATGTTGAAGTTCCAACTCTTGGTACCTCAGTATTGAGGTAATGTATTTTGAGATAGGAACTTTAAAGAGGTAATTTAGATAAAATAGGGTCATTAGGGTGAGACCTGATCTAATATGACTGGTGTTCTTATAAGAAAGGAAAATTTGGACACAGACATGCACAAAATGAAGATGAAGTAAAAATACCATAGATGACAGGCATCTACAAGCCAAAGAGAGAAGCTTCAGAAGAGTCTAAACCTGTCAACACATTGATTTTAGAATTTTGGATTCCAGAATTGTGAGAAAATACATTTCTGTAAGCCATCCTGTCTGTAGTACTTTGCTATGGCAGCCCTGGCAAACTAAGACACAAGTCTTAGATCAAATATTAATACACATATGTCACATATTAGCTCAACATTTATTCACATGCAGTAAAAGAAGTCAATTCATATGATCTGTTCTATTGACTATAGGATGTCCCAACCCACTATCCAACTATTACTTTGCAGGAAAGGTTTCCTGAAGTAGATGCCAAGAACACAGTCATGTAGCTCACAACTCCAGAGTTTATTGCCGGACACCTGATGGTTGAGGAATTTAGCTTAATGTGCTATTTCTAAGTGTGTAGTTTTCACTGGACTTGTATATCTTGATCGTCAAGAGTGAGGAGTATTCCTAAATTATCTTAGACAGTTCAACTATCCTAAGTGCATTTAATTCCACCAAGGAGAGGCCATTTCTGGTACTTATCATGTTGATTAATATGTAATTATTTTAAATAATTTTAAGAAGTCATGTATTTTGACAATCAGTAGAGTAGTCAGCAAAGTATCAGGTACAGGGATGTTTGCAGCAGTACAGGAGTGTGTCTTTTCTGAAAGAAAGTGAGCTGCCTTCTGGACTGTGCATTCATGTGTTTGCTGATCATTTCGCAAATGCATTTTTTTGGATAGCACCTGGGCATTGTACTAACTTAAGTAACACTGCACATGCTTATCCCAACATATAGACTGGTGTATTCTAAGGTAAGTGGCAAGTATCATGGTCTCAATTCCCTCTAGCAAGCAAGAAATGAAGTTGGGATTTGAACTCAGGAGGTCAGGCTGTGCTCCAAACCACTGGCACATTAAGCATTTGTTATGGATCATAATTCAAAACAGATGCAGCAAGTTACAAACATTATTTGATTTAGCCCTACAAGAAAATTGTGAGAGAGGTCTTCTAGAGAGAGGCTTGGAGATTATTTTTTTTTCCCTGAGAGTGGTATTGAACGTGAAGAGGCAAGGTCACCTTGTGTGCAATTAGGGCAGTTCCACAGGAACTTCTGCTCTGTTGTTGCCATCTTGAAGCCCTTAATAATTTTCTATTTAAAGTTCTATTTTGTAAGTTTAGTCTGATGGGACAATGCAGGAGGGCTTGGAGCCTATGTTCATTCATGATCCCCTGTCCTGTCTCCTCCTCACTTCTCCAGGATTCGTTCTCAGCTTTCTGCTTCCCTGTTCCCACTTAATATCCAGTATGGGTGGTCTTGGATCCTAGCAGGGGTCTGGGTGTAGGTACTGGAGAGGGTCAGGATTTGATGTGTGGCATTAGTGCTAAACTGTGGAGCTGAGGTATCTATAAGATTCTGCACTCTGGCAGTAGGTTTACCAGAGATGTGCAGCTTTAAGTAGATCTACCCCATCAGATCTATTAAAGAATGAAAAACACCTTGACAACCCCAGTGAGAGATAACTCAAAAGAAAGGGAGAAGCTTTTCTTCCCTGTGTTTTGATCAAAGGATGAAAACATTTTTCTTTTTCTTTTGCATTGGATCCTAAAAATTATGTAGCCAGTCTTCTGAAGAGGGAAAAAAAAATCAGGTCTCCCAAAAACAAGGTCAATATTTTCTCCGATATTTTATGCTGTAAAATTGTCCAACAAAGAGAGATACAGAAATAATACTCACTCATGTTCTATCATCCCATTTGGAAAAGGAAAAAAAAAAAAAAAGGGTAGACCAGAGAAGGCTGCGAGGTTAATGCTGAAATAGAACATCTAGGCATGAGAATGAGCTACAGGACAAGGGAAATGCTTGGTGGTGTTTAGCAGAACTAATACACTTTGAAAGGTTTTAAAATGTGATAAAACATAAAAAATATTTTGAAATTAAGGCCAGAATGAACTTTTGCTAGGCAGTAACTAAATTATATTGTGAAAGAAAGAGGGTCAGTGGTTTAGAGCCATTTTTGTTCATTAATTTAATATGTAATCATGGAAAACCTATGATATGGAGTTTTAAAAAGACTCACTTGAGTTTTACTTGGACTTCGAAGGGTTCAATGAGAAAAGAGCATAACTGGAATTAAGGTATCATCTATATCCAAAGTAACTCTTGTGCACTTTAAGCAGCAGAAGCTAATGGTAGATGGCAGGCCCATTCATTCAATGAAAACTAATTATTTTGGGCCAGTTCTTTTCTAACTAATCACACTGATGAGGGGGAAAACACACACACATTTTTCATTGTGACTTTGCATGGAGGGCAGTCTCAGAAATAAAGAATTAAAATTCAAGTGCTGAGACGGAGACACACTGCTTACTGGAGAAATAAAGGAAAGAATGGCTAACAGTGCTTGAGAATGGCGAGTTGGCAGGTTAAGGAGCAACCAGATCTTTAAGCAGCTGGAAGCTGCAGGTGCTTGAGAGGAAACAATGAGCAGAAACAATGAGCACGAGATAGAGAAGCAGTTGAGGGCTTTGTTGGGGTTGTCTGTTGCCCAGTGATGAGTTCCTATATGTGGCCATGTCATTTACTCTGGGTCGATGGAAATTTCATGTTCTCTCTTACTGTGGTTTTAAGCCAAACAGCTGGGTCTGGCAATGGGGATTCTTCAGAAATGGGTTAAGAAAAAGAATGATGGGATTATAATAACACTGGGTGGAGCCTAGAGAGACTTAATGTATCAAAAGATCAGAGAGAAAGAACTCAGGAGGGACTGTTACAAGAGTCAGCACAAAGGTTAATGAAGTCTAACATTGGCAGTGTCGGTCTACTCAAAGAAGGACTTTAATTGAGAGATCTTTAACCATCATGATAGCTTTGCTCCTCAGTAAAAATATAAGTATCAATAATGGCTTTACTTCATAATGATATAGCACCTTATCCTTTCCTAAATGATACCCTGTATTATTCCATTTGATTCTTACAAACTTTTGTGATAACTGGTAGAGAGGATAGCTATTATCATTGTCACTGAGTCCAAAGGATGAGTCTGAGGTTACATAATCTGTCATGGGTAGAACTCTAGACCTCTTGATTGTTACGAAGCTTTCAAACCTAACAATTCATGTTTTGTGTATATTCTAGCAATATGTACATTGTGTATTATTCCACATTCTGTATACCATTAAAGACCTTACTGTTGTATTCCTGTATGTCCTTCCCCAATTTCTCCAAAGCACACGTCTAACTAAGGAAGCCTTTGGCAATTCCAGCTTTTGGTTTCAGTAGTAAAAGTTCAGAGATACCAAAATGTATTACAAAGGTCATGGACTGCACACTTAACTGGATTTTAAATCAAGGTTTGAATTTGTCCTCATTGTAGCTGTGGTAACTTCTCCATAGGTGAAACTTTTATTTTATTTTCCTTTTGGCTGAATGGAATTTCTCAAGACCCAATTTTAACTTGATCAGTATTTTAAGCACTCCCAGTCTGTATTAACTCAGAAATAGTGCAAGCCTACAAAAGGAAAAATAACATTGCCCAAAGTAGTTCTGTTTGCGAGCAAAACCCAGAGCTGTGTGAAAAGAAGATTGAGATTGAGCCACAAATACTTGTTCAGAATCTAAATCGTCTTTCCTAAAACATCAGCTTAAATGCATTTGGACAAGTTAAATGGTTCTCCATTTTTTTTCTTCCTCAAGGAAGTTCATTTCTTTATGTAGTTATCATAAGGCACTGCACACTGAATTATGGTGCTCCTCACTTTGCCAATTGTTGCTCAATATAATGATGCACCTGTTAGTCAAGAAAATCCCGAAAAAGAAACCGTTCAGCAAAGCAGATATCCTCAGACAGACGGAGAGCCTTCTGAATACTCTTTCTGCATTATGCAAGATTTTCTGGTTTATGGTCATTAAAGGCAGTGATAAAGCAGCTGTCGCTGAGAAGGATGCTGTCAAATATCAGTGCAAAGAATAGAGATGATTACCCAGTGCCATCACCCATTACAGGGGGTTTTGTGTTAGTATTTCTCTTATAAATCCTTCTTTTGATAAGATTCCCATTTACCTGGCTAAATATTTGCTCCAGGCATGACCTTGACATTCAAGGTCTAAAACAAGATAAATGTGCAATGCGTGTCTATGCTACTATGGTTTTTTTCATGGGGTTTCAGAAGGAAAGGCTAGAAAGAAATGCTTCAATCACAGGGTTGACTTTTCAATTTGAAAAAAAAATGGAATTGAGCTGCTTCTCATATAGGACTCTATTTCCTATCTATTTACGTTACTTAACAAACTTAACTGGTATTGAACTGGTTCACATGAGGTGGGAGAAGAAACAGAAAAATAAAGAATATTGAAAAAATGTCCATCTTTTTTTATTTCAATAATGACACTAGCCTGGGATTTCAAAGATTATTTGTGTTGTCTGATGTATGAGTATTGAAAGAGGGAAACAGAATCGCATTGAGAGATGCATTGCCCAGCTGTGAGGCATGCTCGGCACTGGGGGACACTGTGGGGACAGGGTGGTGTGCTCAGTAAATAATGACTAAGGGCGACGACGATGGGACAAATATTTGAACACCTCTGAGGTGAGAGCCACACACAGAGGTAAATGTTTATTGATGAAAAAAAAAAAAAAGTCAAACCCAAAGAACAGGTTTTAGAACCACAGAAAACTGAGTGGAGAGCTGGAGACTGAATATTATAGCCTCACAGAGTTGTCATCCCCTCTAACAGATGCCAAGTAATGGATTTGACTAATCTCTTTTTGAGTTAAATGGGGTTTTGGTTTTGTCCTTATGAACATTCATGAAATAGGTTATATAATGAGATAATGCAAAAATGTCCCAGAGAGAAAGCTGACCATGAGTGGGTCCAAATGATAAGAACAATTTGTCTTTTTAGATATAAAGGGTGTTCTATTGTCAACAGAGTCTAGCTTCAAATTCATGCTTAGAGAAACATAGATTTTCATCCAATTGAAAAGTAAGTTTTAGCAAGTAATTTAATAAGTAATATTTTTTGTTTGTTAAAATGTAGAACCCTAGAGACATCTTAAAAGGAGCTTTGCTTGAATATTTATAGCATTTTAAAAGAAGGAACTGTCTGCAGTTTCGTGACAATTATTTAGTGCCTATTTATGAGTGAGACCATCCCATTTCTCAAACGGCTTAGTCCAAGTATATAATGGAGAGAGGAAGTCATATAAAACACCCATCTATTTATAGCAGAGGATCTCTATAGAATATTTTAATTCTTTCAACATTTTTATGTTTCTGTTTCATAGATAGTAAATTCTATCTTATGAAATTATGTTCTTCTTTTGGTTAACATCTACCTGGTATAGGTACTTCATAAGTGTTTACATATGGACTAGATGAAGAATATGTTTAAGGAAAGGGGAATTTCTTGGTGGAACAGTAGTAAGTGGAAATGCAGGAGCAGAATACTGCCTCTCAATCATCATGGGAAATACAGGAAGGAAAGATGGGGCTTTGGAAGAAAATCGTGTCCTTCAAGGTTGGGCATGTCACAATAAGGGGCTTATGTCTTGGAGGTCGTTGGAAATTCAGTTCCACAGTGCCATTTTCTGCAATTGAGGAAAGCAAAGAGATTGTAAGCATACGGCAAGCTTGTTTAGTGGCAAAACCTGATCTGATTCCATTGTTTCTTTAGGTTTTTAAATTTATTCCATCTTCTATAAATTTTTCTAAGTTTTTTAGTAACAACGTTAATGTGTTTGATTACTAGTGTTGTACTAATCCCCAGATGGCTGTGTTATGAAAATACACTATAGGTATCTTATTAAAGTTCTAAAATATGACAAATTTTGAGTTTCTAAACATATCCTAACTTTGAGGGTTTAAAAGAAGGGATTATGGACATGAGGAAGTTCACAAAGGGACCAAGACATTAAGTAGACTTGGAGAATTAGCTAAGTGATTTGCTCAGGTAAAACAACTCCTCAATTGTGAACCCAAGCTTTAAATCAAGTCTTTCTGACATTAGCTTTGTTATTCTTCCTTCTCTACAAAGAATTATAGCAGCAAAGAGAAAGAAGTCAACACATTTATGGTTATATGTTTAATATTTGCCAGGCATTGCTCTCATTAAGTTTATCCATTTAATCCTTTATATACTCTTCTGATGTAGGTACTATTTTAATCCTAATATTATAGATGACCAAAAGTCCATGGAAATTAAGCAATTTGCACCAGACTACAAGGTTAGTAAGTCACAGAGCTAGAATAATGAGCCCAGGTAGTCTGTCTTCATGCATGTGCCATAGCCACCATATACACTCTTAAGAATATGTCTAGGATACCTGAGTATAAAACAAGGTAATGTCAAGCTCCTTGAAACAAATACTTGAAAAGGAGGAAAGGGAGTAGAGAATATTTGAAAACAATAGGATGAGACATGGGCAGAAATTCTTTTTTAATCACAAGTCTGGTGAGATCTCAACTAAATCCCTAAAAAATAAAGGCTTAGGGGTCAAATCCCAGTGAAAGCTGTCTGAATTAGAGACATATAACTTTGAAAAGCTTAAAGTTATCTGCTTTACATAATTGGTTCATACTTTATCAAGAGAATGAATTACTTTCTCATTTTCCTTGATTCCAAAAGCTCATATAAAAAGTTTCAATGATATATTATTCTGAAACTACCTAGGGGAACCATTAAAGATGGCATAAATAGAAATAACTGTACTAAGGTATTCATGGAAATGTATATTTTAGTCTAGTTTCTCCAGAAAGCAAAGCCCGAGGCAAGTATTATGTTCTCCTGCTTAACTAGGGAGCATGATCTTAGGGAGCTAGAGTGAGAGACATAGGGAGTGAGGCAAGGAAGGAGGGAAAATCAGAGGAGGTGGCTGATTGCTGGATTTCGAGGAGCATTGTTTAAAAAGTCATTTCTCAGTGTAGTGGAATAGGTGTGGGAAGTCATAATCCCCTGTTCCCATTTTCCACTGGTCAAAGTTTCATCCCACCGGACATAGTCTGTAACACTTTCAGGCTGAGGTACTGCAGGTGTCAACAGGGTCTTGCTTGTTGATACTTACACTTTGACATCAGTAAGGAAGTTAGAAGGGTGGGGGTTCTTTATGCAGCCTGAGCAGGAGGTGATGTGAGGTGAAGTTGTACTTTCCTGACAATGTTCCAGGGCACCCAAAAGTACCTGGAACCACAGATAGGCAAGAGGGACAAAATCTGAAGGGGTTGGTGCCTAAGAAGAGTCTGATACATGGTCTAATTGGTTACCATTATATTTTACATGATGCATTCCAGACTATGACCTGCAGAATTACACATTATAAGTTGTTAGGTCATGTGTCAGTGTAGTAGAAGAGGTGTTTTGAGACAGGAGAATATTACCCATTGTCTTTCCAATAAGAACTTTTATTTATTTTTTTATTTAATATGATTTTTTAATTTATATTGATTTTTTTTATTTAATATGATTGTTAACTTTAGGTAAAATTACTTTTTCCCCTTAAAGTAACATGAACTAATAAAACTTTATCTTATAAACTCTATAAATAAATTATCTTCAAAAACAGGTCTCATTAGATAATCTTTTATTCTTTCTATCCTTTTTCTCTTATAATTTGTCCATTTCCTTATAATTTATGAAGTGACTATAATAAACAAAGAAAAATGTATTTGGAAGGTAAAAAACATGAATGGCTACTAATTGGTACCTTTATATTTTAGTGCTCTGGCATATTAGATAACATCTTCTAACAGGGATTATTTATTTCCCGTGGATTTTAATTTCTTTTACTATGATTTGGCTGTTTGTCACCCCACCAAGGACAGTGGAATTGAAGAATGAGGGTCATTTGAGTGCCTGAGAATAAATCTTTAAAATATACTTTCTTTTTCTTCCAACAGAAATCAAGAAGTATCATGAGCCCTAAAATGTCACATAGACCATTTACCATGTTGGGAAGCCTTTGTGAGCTCACGTTGCCTTTCGCTTCCCCAAACAGTACTCAGAAATAGAGCCGATTCATTTAGGTAGAATGGGCAGAAGCTCATATGGGAAACCAAATTATGCTTGGAGAGGTCCACATGACATGCTTAATACTAGAAAGAACCAACTAAATTCAATGTTATAAGGGTCATAAAGCAGGAGCTGTGTTGTGACCTAATTAATGCCCTCAGTGGGTGTTGTGAATTGTGCTGGAAGATTCCAGAGATGAGGTGTTTTGTTTTGTTTTGTTTTTCCCTTAACTACAAGCAACCTGATATCCAGAGCAGTACACTAGGGCAGCAGACTGAGAAGTGTGATTCTATAACATGGAGGCTAACAGTGTGGATTTGATGCCAGACTGAGCTGGATTTGAATTCCAACTTTCTCTACCTCATAGCTCTTCATCATGGACAGGCTTCTTAGGTCTTATGAGCCTCTATTACTAAAGTATCATTTTTATCATGCATGTACTTCGTAGAGTTGTAATACATTTAAAGATCTTCATGACCCCCAGCAAATGGTCGTTAGCACAAAGTTGCTACGACCACAGATTTACTTAGATACTTCAAAAGCAGACCCCACAACTCACATCTTTTCACACTTTTCAAGCTTTTGATGATGTACCTTGCTTCTTACAAAAATAAGGAAAGCAGCACTATTACAAAATAGGCAATGATCAGCTCACAACCTTGAGAGAGGCTTTTAATTTAACATTTCCCACTTGAACCGAGTTATGTGTAACATGGTGAAAAAGCAAGTAAAATAATCCATGTCCTGTTTGGACAAGAGAAATCATAATGATTCCCTATGTTCCAGCTTCTAGCCTCCTGAAAAGTACTCTAAATATATAATTAAGAGTCTGAAATTCATAGAACATATATGTGAAATCAAGAAATCCAAAACTCTTCAAAGTAAACCTTTGCCCCACCCTCTATTATCTATTTGTTCCTTCTTCATCAACGAATGTCAGTCAGTGTTTACTCTGGATGAGAGTTATATGAGAATATCAAATTCTTATTCTGCAACATGGCCCTTCCCTCCTCCCTCATCGTCCTCAAGCATATTCCGAAAACCACTCAGTAGATTTCCATTGCTCCTATGATGAAATCTGACCCTCTTCACCTCGATTCCAAGGCTGTCCACTTTGTCAGCCTCTAGTTATTAGAAGAAGGTCTGATACTTAGGAGGTGTTTATTATATAAATATTTTGTGCCTGACTAATTGTCTTTTTCTCATTAATACCCACATCTATACACTCCAACCACATCAAATTCCTTTGTAACACTACACTTCCAAAATATGCTCATGAGTCCAGGTCATAGCATATGCTGGGAACTCTGCCTCCTCCTCTCTCCATTCCTCATCTCACCTTTGCCTCTCACAATCCTCAGGACTTGGTTTAGACATGATTTCAAGGGAGTGCTCCTTGATTCCTAGTCTAGATTAAGTGTTCCTTCTATACAGGCCATACAGAATCCCTGTCCCATTCCCACTATTGTATTTTATGTCAGTTACTGGTTTGTCTTCTGACTTTCTGCTAGGCAGCAAAATCCTTGCACATAGTTTGGTAAACTATGTCTTTTTATTTTCTGTATTTTGATGTTTTGATTTCAGGCCTTGAGGATACTGGCTGGACTGTCCCTCTGGGGCTTAGCCAGTTCTTGAAGATAGTAAATAACCTGCCTGTCAGTAAGTTTTGCATATCAAACCCACCAAATCTGAGCCAATACTTAGCCACCTCTTCTATCAGTGTCTCATAGTTAGAGTCACTATTCCCTTGCCCTCATCACCCCAGAGCCAGGTACCTGACAATTAGGGACAGCTCTTATGACCCAAACCCACTGAAAAGGTTTTTTCTTTCTTTCCTTTTTTTTTTTTAACTAACTAATTTAAATCTACTTACCTTGCCTCACCTATTCCAGTTCCTTTCCTCAAAAACAATAAGGGCTCGGGGAGGAGTCAAGATGGCGGAAAGTAGGAGGCTGAGACGACATCAGCCAGCAGGAGATCAGCTAGATAGCCTATCAAACCATTCTGAACACCTACAAATCCAACAGGAGATCGAAGAGAAGAAAAACAACAATTCTAGGAACAGAAAATCTACCACTTTCTGAAAGGCAGGACCAGCGGAGAAGTGAATCCAACGCGACGGGAAGATAGACCCCAGGGGGAGGGGCCGGCTCCTGGCAAGCGGCGGAGCACAAAATCAGAACTTTTAAAAGTCGGCTCCACGGAGGGACATCGCTCCAGAGGCTAAACTGGGGTGAAGACCTCGAGGGGACAACGTGGACTCAGGTCCCACGGGGTCACAGAAGGATCAGGGGTGTCTGAGTGTCGCAGAGCTCACAGGTATTAGAGCGGGGAAGTCGGCTGCGGAGACAGAGCCGAGATTTCCTAGTGGTCTGTGACACGGACCAGTGCTCGGTGGCACTGGCCGGTGCTCTGTGCGAGGGGTCCCCACAAGATCCGGGGAGACTCCGACCCGGGAGAGCTCAGGGATCTACGGGGTTCGGAGACTCCAGGTGGGAGTCTGCCAGAGACAGAGACGCTTAGTCACAGGCTGGGTGAGCTCGGAGCGCTCCCAGAAGCCAGTGAGACGGGACTGATGACGCACGCTTTTCTCTGAGCGCGGTCTGCGGGCGCGCGCGGTGTCTGTGGGCGCGCAGTGTCTGCGGGCGGACGCGCGCGCGCACTCTCTGGCGCAAACGTGGGCTAGGGAGACTGGAGGGATTAAATGCTTTTCTCTGAAGGCGCACTGAAGACTGGGGCCCCTAGCTCTCGGCTCCTCTGAACTGGAGATTGGGAGGCCGCCATTGTCATTCCCGTCCTCCAGAATTCTTGCAGAAAGCGCGTTCAGGGAACAAAAGCTCCTGAAAGCAAACCTGAGAGGATTACTTAGCCCGGCCCCTGGTAAGGGCGGTGCAACTCCGCCTGGGGCAAAGACACCTGAGAATCACTACAACAGGCCCCTCCCCCAGAAGATCAAAGAAATCCAGCCAAGACCAAGTTCACTTAACAAGGAGAACAGCGGATTCTTATCTGGACAAAATGACAAGGCGGAAAAACTCACCACAAAAAAAAGAGCAGGAGACAGGACCGAAGGATAGGGACCTAATCAATACAGACATTGGTAATATGTCAGATCTGGAATTCAGGATGACAATTCTCAAGGTTCTAGCCGGGCTCGAAAAAGGCATGGAAGATATTAGAGAAACCCTGTCAGGAGAAATAAAAACCCTTTCTGGAGAAATAAAAGAAATAAAGTCTAATCAAGTTGAAATAAAAAAAGCTATTAATGAGGTGCAATAAAAAATGGAGGCTCTTACTGCTAGGATGAATGAGGCAGAAGACAGAATTAGTGATATAGAAGACCAAATGGCAGGGAATAATGAAGCAGACCAAAAGAGAGACAATCAACTACTGGACCACGAGGGGAGAATTCGAGAGATAAGTGATGCCATAAGACGAAACAACATTAGAATAATTGGGATTCCAGAAGAAGAAGAAAGAGAAATAGGAGCAGAAGGTATACTGGAGAGGATTATTATAGAGAATTTCCCTAATATAGCAAGGGGAACAAGCATCAAAATCCAGGAGGTGCAGAGAACACCTCTCAAAATCAATAGGAATCGACCCACACCCCGCCATCTAATAGTAAAATTTACAAGTCTTAGCGACAAAGAGAAAATCCTGAAAGCAGCACGGGACAAGAAGTCTGTAACGTACAATGGTAAAAATATTAGATTGGCAGCAGACTTATCCACAGAGACCTGGCAGGCCAGAAAGAACTGGCATGATATATTCAGAGCACTAAACGAGAAAAACATGCAGCCAAGAATACTTTATCCAGCTAGGTTATCATTGAAAATAGAAGGAGAGATTAAAAGCTTCCAGGACAAACAAAAACTGAAAGAGTTTGTAAACACCAAACCAGCTCTACAGGAAATATTGAAAGGGGTCCTCTAAGCAAAGAGAGACCCTAAAAGTATTCCCAGAAAGGAACAGAGACATTATACAGTAACAATCACCATACAGGCAATACAATGGCACTAAACTCATATCTCTCAATAGTTACCCTGAATGTAAATGGGCTAAATGCCCCAATCAAAAGACACAGGGTTTCAGAATGGATAAAAAAACAAAACCCATCCATATGCTGCCTACAAGAAACTCATCTTAGACCTGAAGACACCTCCAGATTGAAAGTGAGGGGGTGGAAAACAATTTACCATGCTAATGGACATCAGAAGAAAGCGGGCGTGGCAATCCTTATATCAGATCAATTAGATTTTAAGCCAAAGACTATAATAAGAGATGAGGAAGGACACTTCATCATACTCAAAGGGTCTGTCCAACAAGAAGATCTAACAATTTTAAATATCTATGCCCCTAACATGGGAGCAGCCAACTATATAAACCAATTAATAACAAAATCAAAGAAACACATTGACAAGAATACAATAATAGTTGGAGACTTTAATACACCCCTCACTGAAATGGACAGATCATCCAAGCAAAAGATCAACAAGGAAATAAAGGTCTTAAATGACACACTGGAC